>CM073467.1:27717500-27840000 GCA_037074535.1 Gleditsia sinensis | reverse complement strand
TTTATAAAATATTTCCATGTCAAAATTTCACAATTAAGATGGTAAGAAGTTCATATAATGGCAATGGCTATGGCTATACTAGTTATTTATTATTTTCATTTATAAGATTCATCTTCTTTCTTAAATATTAATTTTATTTCTTTATTTTCTTGATGCAGGTTTTCATCCTATCTAACCTTCTCTTACTAATTAGAGCATAACTCCCTCAATTTAACTTTGATGTAGGTGATCTTGGTGTCCATTTCAAGATAAAACAATTATCTAAAACTATTATGTTGAACATTGTAGCAAAAAATTGAGAAACGAAGGTGATATTACTCCCTCAAAGTACAGGATAGTTCTTCTCGGATAGGTTCTGACCTTTATTGACTAATTAGACCATATCTCCCAAATTGGAACTCCAAATTGAGTTATTCCAGTTGGTAAAAATCAATGAGCCATATATCTATAATTGTTATGTTGGCGCGCTATTTTAATTCCCTACAGAAGATTCCTAGAAATTCAAAAACTAAAGCATTAATAACATACTCTTCCCTGAATAAACATTTTCTGACCTCTGCTTACTAATCGGATCATATCTACCACATATGAACTCCAAATTGCATAATTCCAGTGGGTATATTTCCATGAGACATAGATATATAACTTTCATGCTAACCATTTATTTTAATTCCATACATATAATTCCCACAAATTAAAATACAAAATCTGTCCTAACATAATCTTCCCTGATGAACCATTTTCTGACCTTGGCTTACTAATCGGACCATATCTACCACATGTGAACTCCAAATTGAATGATTCCAGTGGATACAAATCCATGACACACATATCTTTAATTCTTATGTTAACCATTTATTTTAATTCCCAACCAATAATGCCCAGAAATTAAATTACCGAAGCTATCCTAACATATTCTTCCCTGATGATTCATTTTCTGACCTTTGACTACTAATCAGACCATAGCTATCTCATATGGACTCCAAATGGAATGATTCTAGTGGGTAAAAATCTGTGACACATATATCTTTAATTCTTATGTTAACCATTTATTTTAATTCCTTATAGATTGTTCCAAGAAATTAAAATACCGAAGCTTAAAATTCTGTCAACCATAGCCATACCCATGCAGAACTATCTACACCAACCTAAGTATTGAAACATACATCACATGCAAGATCAATATGCAACATGATATAGCAATATCCATGACCAATCATCAAAGTTCTAAGATCAAAATCTCATATAAATATTATGAGTTTCAAAGGTTTTCTTCAAAAAGAAATATTGTTAAACTTACCTGGAGCACTTAGTCCCCAAGACTTCTCCTTCCTCTTTCTTCCTTTCTTCCTCTCCTTTCCTCACACTACCTTACTTCTATTTTTGCTCTCCCTCACTTGGACGAAATTCTAATGTTGTAAGGGTGGGTTTTCTTATATAGACCACCAAATAATTCACCTTTCATGATCATGGGTCTACCTTATCACAATTAGGATACACTTTGTTGAATTTTTGGAAAACAAACAACTTATGTTCTTGTCTTCCTCTTCCTTAGTCAAGATATGCATAGAAAAAGGAGATTTGTATTTTGAAAATTATGATGATATGTTCTTAAGATATGGGGCAAGATCCCTTTGATTTAGGGATTCATTTCCTTTTTCTTTTGTCTTAATCAAGTATGATAGATTTGCCTTTTTAAGTGGCAAATTTCTAGCCCTTGAATTTTCCTTACTTAACTAAAATTATTTGTGTAGGATAATGATGTTTTGTCATAATGCTATGTATTATTACCCACTTGCTAATGTTATGAATGTAGGATATAGATGTTTTTGTCCTAAAGCCTTGTATTATTATGCCACTTGCCAAAATGATGAATGTAGAATCACACCACTTGCCAAATTTTTGTCTTAATGCCTTGTCACTTAATCTTGATTACACTAATATTTCATCACTTTAATTTTAGTTTTATTTTTATTTTTCCTCTTGGGTTTGGGCTCATTCTTGCCCATTTTCCTTACTTTGGTTAAAATTCTTCCTTTCATAATGGGCTTGGTCACATTTTCATGATTTTTGGGCTACCGGTCCAATTTCTATATCCTAGTCCAAGTCTATGTTTTATTTCTTCCTTGGCCTATCCTATTGGCTTGCTAAAAATTCATGTGAAGTAGAAAAACTCTATATGAAGTGTCTATAGGTTAAAGCCCAATTACGGGTGGAGATACTAAACTTAGTAACTTTTGCTCTTAAATTAAGAAAAATTACCCTAATCCGATCTTCTTGAAATTTTAAGACCTTTACTTACTTCACAAAAATTTATCTTTCTTTACCTAAGAATTTCACCTTTCTTTAACATGTTTATTTCTAATATTTTCTCTTAGGTTTTCTTTCTTTACCTATTCCATTAATATTAGAATATTTCTATGCATATATGTAAGGTGAAGAATTTCTAAGGAAAATATCTAAAAATTACGGGATGTTACAAATGTTACCTGTTGTTAACAAACAATGTTTCTAATATGATTCCTCCACATAAATCATTATTTACATAGATTACATATCATTCAAAATAGAAGTTTTAGTATAAATTCAGAATTTTTAGTCTTAGTATATATCTTCTGTCAAAAACTTCCCAATCAGGGTAATCACATATACATGCCCATTTCCAAGGCAATCTTATAGCTTTACATATCAATACCACATGCACAATATATTTCCTTTACTATATAATGAGAAATACATTTAAAATTAAATATTCAATGAGTTCAAAAATTTATTTTCAAAACCATACTCTTCTTGAACTATATACCAGATTATAAACAATTCAGATAATTTAATCCATTTTAGAGACATATAAAAGTATAAATAACTTGTAAACATAATCAATTATAAATTTAAAGTTCAAGAAGAGAATAGGATAAGTCATAGAAAGAATTATCTACTCACAGGGTAAGGACTCCAGGTTGGACAACTCCAATATGTACTTTTTCAATACGAATTTGACCAAATAGACCTAAAAAATGTGTCAGGAGGGTTCAAAAACTTAAGAAATGACTTGGGGAGCTTGGTCAACTGATGGACTGTTCATGACCGAAAAATACTATTCACATCGGCAGAATCACTATTCACTCAGGCTAAAACAATGTTCACAATACTGTTCATTGGACTATTCACGTAGGCAAAACACTATTTACAGTTATTGTTCAGCCAAGAAATTTTTCATTCTTTAATGCTTCAAATCATGCTGTCTAGCCAAAAAATTTTGCTTACAAAGATTATTTTACCTCTTAAACATGATTCTAGGGCCAAAATCACTAGAAAACACCAAGAAATTTCGAAATACTAAATTATACCTCATGGTTACTATTCATCATTTTCGACGAACTTCCAACAAGTTTTTGGTGCAATTGATGGGTGGGGTTTAAAGCTCTCGTCGCCATGAATCCAATGATACCTCTGATATCTCCATTGGATGTCTAAAATGAGAAATATCTTATAAAGAAGTTTGAAACCTATAGAGAGAAATGAAACTTCACGAAATGCTCACTCTTCATTTCCCATTCTGCTTTTACTTCTTCTTTGCTTCTTTTTATTATTATTATTATTCCTTAATAATTGAATAATGGGATTTATTTTTATATATATACATATAAATATTATTGTTCATCTTAAAACATTCCAAAAAATTCTAAAAATTTATATTCTTACAAAACTTTAGTTGCAATATCAAATCATGACTTTTCTTTATAAAATTTTAATAAAACAAATCACAAAATAAAATATCTTTATGCATAATAAAAGAAAAAATATTTCTAAAAATAGAACACAATTTATTATAGGCAAATATAATTATTTTAAGCAAAACAAAAATCATTTTAATTAAAATTATATTTGCTTTTAGCAAAACATAATCATAATATATATATATATATATATATATATATATATATATATATATATTTGTTTATAGCAAAACATTATCATTTTAAAAAAAATTACAGAATATTACATTCTTCTCCCTTTAAGAAATTTGGTGCCCGAATTTCAAACCATCCTATAACAAGTAAAGAATGAAGTCAACACCTAAATTATAGTTCTTAACTTCACTACTCAAACTATTGAGGATATCTCTTTTGTATATCATCTTTACTTTCAAAAAAGTACTCTTCACTTGAGTGATTTTGCCATATAACTTTAACCATAGAGATTTCCTTCAGCCATAAGTTCTTCACTTATCAATCAACAATAATCATCAGTTTTTCCTCATAATTAAGCCAAGTTCTTGTTCAATTGAATTTCTTGAAATCCGATAACATGAGAAGAATCTGATAGGTACTTCCTTAGCATTAATATAAGAAAGATTGTATCAATATCACTTAATCCTCATGGCAAAGCTAGGTGATATATACTATGCATACTTTGTCCAAGATTTCAAAAGAGCTTATATACTAGAGCTTAAATTTTTCCTTATTTCCAAACCTCATTACCTCTTTCATAGGTGAGTCCTTCAAGAATATTTGGTCACCAGTTAATAATTTTTAGTGCTCAACATTCCTAGTCCTTATTGACTTTTAGCCTGTATTGAGTTTCTTGTATTATTTGTCTAATCAATTTCACTTTATCAATGACATCTTACAATAAGTCTAACTCCATTGAGTCATTTAACAAAAAGTTTGTAACACCTCTTACATAAGGCTTTAAGTCATCCAATATCATTTTATTATAGGCAAATTCTGCTAAGGGATCTCCCACCAAACTTGAAAACATATGCTTGAAACATGTTCTCCAAACTAGCATCATCAATTTAGGTTAGTCATATTCTATCTATTGCATGTTATTCCAAATTAGATTTCAAAAGCTTAACTTTACTCAACTCACCCACCTATTAGGAGACTTACGATGTTTCATGAAAAACCTTAAATGGTGCTATTTATATATTGACCTGATAACTACTAATATGGCAAGTTCAATTAAGGACAAATAACTTTTCCCAACTTTCACCAAAATTATATAAAAATACCAGAAGCATAACTTCTAATGTGTAAACACATCATTTAGATTTACTATCAGCTATACTATAATCTAACTAAGATCCTAAAGGTTCCAGAATAGCTCTCCTGAAATAATATATTCAATTTTTTTTACTTGCTGACATACTAAATAACGAAAAATATTTCACTTGTATCTTCTTTTTACCATGATGTTAATACAATTCTTTCAAATCTTAGTATATCCTTATTGCCTTGAGGTTATCCATATATTCTTCTGAAATTTCCTTTCTCAAATATTATTTACATCCTAGTTAGTACATTCAACTTAGCATGGTATAACTCTTAACACAAATACCTTGATCGCTTTACATTTTTTTGGGACATGGTTCTCAAAATATTCTCGATTACTTTAACCCACTAACCATTTGGACACCATAATAGTTGAGTTTCAAAGAAAAGAAATTAATTTTCCTTGTAATGAGGAAAAAGAGAATTTTCATTTGGTGCCAAACATTAATGAGTGAGGATACAATAGAATAGACAAAAAGAATAATAGAGAACGGTGCCAAAATAGAAAGTCAAAAGCTTGGACAAAGAATTGAAAAGAATTAAAATCGGTGGTCCTAATTCTTGAAAAGTTGTAAAGATAACTTAACTGCTATTTCGACAAAAATCGATGGCCGTATGTTTTGAATATATATGCCAAAATCTAATTGAAAGCTACTGTTATTCGGTGGTAGAATAGCACATGGAAAAGAATTATTTCTGAGCTTATAAAAATTTGTGAAGAACAAAGAGCACATAGTTAACTGGTCGGATGCAGGTGGTTGCTTCAAAACAGATGTAATCAATCAACTGTAAAATAACCAGTATAAATTAAAAATTCTCAAAATAGCTAGTCGACGTAATATGTAACATCTCTATTTTTTTTACTTATGTACACATATATTTTTAAAATTCCACGAAGTCATTACCTCTTTACTTCTAACTATTTAACTCATAATAACATTCAGTTAAATTAACCAAGCAAAATTAAAGTTTATGGTATACCATTAACACTTATATAATTTTGGGTTCATATACACATCATTAATTAAAAACATCCATATAAAAATCAAACACATATATATCTACATCTTATTCATCTATGTTGACCAATTCTAGAGATACGGTGTGAGTGGTTACACTTTCACCGAGATTTTAGCCAACTCAACTACAAGTACCTTATTAATTTTTAAGATATGCCCAACATAGAGTAACTCGATCCAACATACACTAGTAGCAAGAGCCATAGAAAAATCTACATTACTAGTTTTCTGAACATGATATGGAAATATAGTAAGAATTAAACCCCAGTAGATTCAACAATAAATCATAATTATCATTAATAATGCTCATCACGTCTTATTCATCTGTATATGCTATAACAAATATCTTAGGTCACATGAATGCACTTTATCTATGCACATGAAAATTATACAGTAAAGACATGTATGTCATGAATAACTACTTTCAGAATATCATATGATGGCTATCAACTTATTTTTATAACAAGCTATCCCGATCAGGGTGTGAACTTTATACTCTCTGGTACGAGCTTTTCTCGTTCCGTCTAACATGGCACAAATTCTCTTTCTTTTCTCATTAGCATAATCATAGCTGTGAGTAGGGCGTCCCCTACTGCTACACCACACAAACTGCCATGTGACCATGCTCATCTCTTTTCTTTTCTTTTCTTTTCACGTTAATAGCTAAAAATATGATTTCAATAACAAGTATGTTCATTATGCTCACATGCCATAATTTATCATCAAAGCATAATCACAACCAAAAATCATTGGTAAAATGAAATTATTTCATGATCATAACCATTTTTAAATATCACTTTATAAAATATTTCCATGTTAAAGTTACACACTTAAAATGGTAAGGAGTTTATGAAATAGCTATGGCTAAGGCATACACTAGTTATTTATTATTTCCATTCATAAGATTTTTCTTCTTTTTTAAATATTATTTTCATCTTTTTATTTTCCTTATGCTTGGCCTCTAGTTACTTTCCTCTTACTTAAACCATTTTCAACACATGTTTTCACAAATTTTATAGGGCATTTTTCTCCAATTTGGTTTCTATTATTATCCTATAGTTAATGAGGTTCATTTAGGGTAGAAAAATGTTAAAAATAAGCTTTACCAACTCCCAACATGGCCTGGTCATGTTCTAAGACACAACCATGCTTGAAAATACTTCAAACATACTCAAAAATAGCCCTGAACACGGCATACTAATGCTGAAGCAACCCAGAACACGGCCTGGCCGTATTTTGTGACATTTCCTCACTTATTCAACCATATCTCCCCCATACAAACTCTAATTAAGGTGATTCCAAAGCCTATTAAAAGCTAAGACAATTATCTACAACTATGATGTTTGTCATATTTTTTGATTATGATGGAGATCAAGGTGCTGCCAAAGATACTATAAACTGTTTCAAGATCCTTTGCAACGAATAGGCGGTCCAATGACTAGGAGCAGGGCAAAGCGGGCCAAAGAAGCTATACTGGGCTTGATCTTAGAAATACAGGATAAAGAGGAAGTTGTTGGGCCAACTCAAGACATCAAGTGGCCCACACTTTGCAACCTTGAAGATGGCATTAAAGAGGGCAGTTCGGTGGCCCAATAATGTTTATTGGATCTTGAAGATAACTAGCTCAAATCTGCATTGATTTAATGATGTATTATGGGCTTTAGTTTAAATGTTTTATTTTGGATATTATTAGTATTTGGGCCCATTCTTTATGCAGCCCATATAGTAGTTTAATTATGGGTTTATTTTTGTTAGTTTAGTTGGGCCAAATAACTAATGTTATTTAGGCCATATTCTAGTAGAAGTCCAATTTGGAGTTTAAGGCCTTCTGGCTTTCCTACAAGGGTTAGGTTTGATTGTCTATATAAGAGTTCTTTAAGTTCATGTATTGGAGACACATTTTTTATTATTAATAAAGATTGAGTTTTCTCCTAAAGTGAGAGCTTCCCTTAGTTCTTGGGCAAAGAATTGAATCCGATCTTATAGATGCAACTCGTGGCAATCAAACATCCATTGAATTTTCAAGACGATCCTTGCTTACGCCAAACACTCCGTTTCTTGGTATAGAGGAATGCATCATTTGGTATCAGAGCATTGGCTCCTTGAAATTTGGTTGGTGTCCTATCTTTTCTTTTCTATTTGTTTTCTAGAGTCTTTCTTCTTCTTCTACCTTTCTTTAGGTCAAATTAGAGTTTTAGTTCTAGTTAATGTTCTTCTAGTTCCTTGAAAAAAAGAGAGTCCTAGTTCTAGTTAATTTCCTTTTCATACTTATAGTCTAATTCTTCAAAAAAAGAAGTCCTAGTCCTAGTGCAATTTAGTTTCTTCTTCCAAAAATTTAAATTTTGAAAAAAAAAATTAGATTCCTAGTCCTAGTTGAATTTGGTCTCTTCTTCCAAAAAAAAATTCGAAAAAAAAAATTCAGATATTCGCTCAAAAAAAAAGAAAGAAGAGAAATTCATTCAAAACAAATAGCATCCTAATATTAGTATCTCTCATGTTTTTCAAATTCAGTTCCTAGGGTTGTCATTGTCTGAAAATTTTATTCTTATAATTCTTATTTCACTTGTTCCTTTTGATAAGTTTATTGATAAGGTTCTTGTTTAAGATCTTTAGGGGAAATAGAGTAAATTAAGTGTAAACACGTGAGGTTTGTGAGACAAACATGAGCACTAAAATAAATCAACCTAAAGTTGATCTTAAATTTTACATGAAGGCGGTTCAGGAGCAATTTAAGTTGATACATATGAAGTTAGATAATTTTGAGTCATTATCCAAACCTAAGCCTTCCAAACAGTTTGGCTTTGGTGAGGAAGAAAGGGGACGTATGGAGAGTAAGCATTCTAGTGATTCTAATGAGGATGATATGCCACTAATGGAGGATTGTAATAATATAGAGATTAGTAAGCAAGTGAATAGAGAAATATTGGTTATTAGACGTGCTCTTAATATGCAGCCTAATGATGATATTGATGATGAAGAGTGTGAGCACATCTTCCAAACCAGTTGCCACGTGAATAACAAGGTATATAGCTTGATTATTGATTGTAGAAGTTACACTAATGTAGCTAGTACCTTCATGGTTGATAAATTGGGTCTACCTACATTGAAAATCCTAAACCATATAAGCTAAGATGGTTGAATGATAGTGGAGAGATATGGGTGAGAAATCAGGTTTTGGTATCTTTTTCTATTGGTAACTACAAAGATGAGGTGCTTTGTGATGTAGTACCAATGCATGCTGGACACTTGTTGTTGGGACATCCACGACAATTTGATAGAAGGGTTAATTATGATGGCTACAAGAATCGATATACATTGACCATGCATAATCAAACTTTTTTCTAACACCCTTAAAGCCAGCTGAGGCTTTTGTTGATCAAGTGAGGATTACAAAAGAATGTAAGTTGAGAGAAACACAAGAAAAAGAGAAGAAAGATAGTATGGCCAAAATTGAGAGTGAGAGAAAAGAAAGAGAGGCTGAGAGATGTGAGCAAGAAAAAGTGAAGAAAGATAGTCAATCCAAAATTGAGAGTGAGAGAAAAGATAGGGATGTTGAGGTATGTGAGCAAAAGAAGAAAGATAGTAAGGCCAAAATTGAGATATGTGAGCAGAAAAAGAAAGAGAATTGTGAGCCAGAAAAAGAGAAAAATAAAAAAGTGAGTGCTTTTGCATTAAAAAGTGAGGTGAAGAGTGCTTTGGTATGCAAGCCAAATCTTCTTGTGCTAATGTACAAGGATATTTATTTTACTAACACTAATAACCTTTCTTTGCCTAGTATTGTTGTGTCTTTTATACAGGAATTCATAACATTGAAATATCCTACTTATGATAAGGAGTTATATGCATTGATGAGGACTTTGTAAACTTGGCAGAATTATCTATGGCTGAGGGAATTCATTATTCATTCAGATTATAAGAGTTTGAAATTCTTGAAGTGCCAAGGTAAGTTGTATAAGAGACATGCTAAGTGGTTAGAATTCATTCAGACATTAAATTATGTGACTAAGGGTAAGAATGGGAAGAAAAATGTGGTAGCTTATGCATTGTCTAGAAAATATGCGTTATTTACATCCTTACATGCTAAGTTACTTGGTTTTGAATATATTAGAGACATGTATGCTAATGATGTTGATTTTGGATCTACTTGGAATTTGTGTGATAAGCGTGCTATTGATGGTTTCTATAGACATGAAGGATACTTGTTTAAAAAGAATAAACTTTGTGTGCCTAAGTGTTCTATGCATAACTTGTTAATTAATGAGAGTTGTAGTAGAGGTTTAATGAGACATTTTGGAGTGACTAAAACCTTAGAAATTCTATATGAATATTTTTATTGGCCTCGCATGAAACATGATGTCATTTCGGTTTGTGCCATGTGCAGGACATGTAAACAAGCTAGGTCTAAGGTTATACCACATGGTCTTTATACTCCATTACCACATGTTGAGTTTGCTTACAATAAATCTATGCCTTCTGCTACTGCTTGTAGTCCTTTTGAAATTGTTTATGGCTTTAATCCTCTAACACCTTTGGATATTTTACCTTTGTCTACTAATGTGTTTGTTAACTTGGATGGTAAGCAAAAGGCTGAATAATTAAAAGATTTGCATGCTAAAGTTTGAGCTAACATTGAGAGGAAGAATAAGCAATATGCAACGCAAGCCAACAAGAGCCGAACAAAAATTGTATTTGAACCTGGTGATTGGGATTGGGTACATATGCGCAAAGAGAAGTTCCTAGTTCAGAGAAAGTCTAAGTTACATCCTAGGAGAGATGGACATTTTGAAGTCTTGGAGCGAATTAATGACAATGCCTATCAGATTGATTTACCTAGTGAGTATGGCAATATTAGTGCTACATTCAATGTTGCTGACTTGTCTTTATTTGATGTAGGTGATGCCTTTGATTTGAGGACAAATCCTTTCGAGGAGGGAGGGAATGATGGAGATCAAGGTGCTGTCAAAGCTACTATAAACTGTTCCCAAGATCCTTTGCAAGATATAGGCGGTACAATGACTAGGAGCAGGGCGAAGCGGGCCAAAGAAGCTATACTGGGCTTGATCTTAGATGTGCAGGCTAAAGAGGAAGTTGTTGGGCCAAGTCAAGACATAAAGTAGGCCACACTTTGTAGCCTCGAAGATGGCATTAAAGAGGGAAGTTACGGGGCCTAATAAAGTTTGTTGGATCTTGAAGATAACTAGCTCAAATCGGCATTGATTTAAAGATGTATTATGGGCTTTAGTTTATATGTTTTGTTTTGGATATTATTAGTATTTGGGCCCATTCTTTATGCAGCCCAAATAGTAGTTTAATTATGGGTTTATTTTTGTTAGTTTAGTTGGGCCAAATAACTAATGTTATTTGGGCCATATTCTATTAGAAATCCAATTAGGAGTTTATGGCCTTCTGGCTTTCCTACGAGGGTTAGGTTTGATTGTCTATATAAGAGTTCTTTAAGTTCATGTATTAGAGACAGATTTTTGATGATTAATAAAGATTGAGCTTTCTCCTTAAGTGAGAGCTTCCCTTAGTTCTTGGGCCAAGAATTGAATCCAATCTTATAGATGCAACTCGTGGCGATCACACATCCATTGAATTTTCAAGACGATCCTTGCTTATGCCAAACACTCTGTTTTTTGGTATAGAGGAACGCATCATTTGGTATCAGGGCTTTGGCTCCTTAAAATTTGGTTGGTGTCCTATCTTTTCATTTCTATTAGTTTTCTAGAGTCTTTCTTCTTCTTCTACCATTCTTTAGGTCAAATTAGAGTTTTAGTTCTAGTTAATGTTCTTCTAGTTCCTCGAAAAAAAAGAGAGTCCTAGTTCTAGTTAATTTCCTTTTCATACTTATAGTCTAATTCTTAAAAAAAAAGAGTCCTATTCCTAGTGCAATTTAGTTTCTGCTTCCAAAAATTTAAATTTTGAAAAGAAAAAATCAAATTCCTAGTCCTAGTTGAATTTGGTCTCTTCTTCCCAAAAAAAATTCGAAAAAAAAATTCAGAAATTAGCTCAAAAAAAAAAGAAAGAAGAGAAATTCGTTCAAAAAAAAATAGAATCCTAATATTAGTATCTCTCATGTTTTTCAAATTCAGTTCCTAGGGTTGTCATTGTCTGCAAATTTTATTCTTATAATTCTTATTTCACTTGTTCCTTTTGATAAGTTTGTTGAAAAGGTTCTTGTTTAAGAGCTTTAGGGGAAAGAGAGTAAACTGAGTGTAAACATGTGAGGTTTGTGAGACAAACATGAGCACTAAAATAAATCAACCTAAAGTTGATCTTAAATTTTACATGAAAACTGTTCAGGAGCAATTTAAGTTGATACATATGAAGTTAAATAATTTTGAGTCATTATCCAAACCTAAGCCTTCCAAATAGTTTGGCTTTGGTGAGGAAGAAAGGGGACGTTTGGAGAGTAAGCATTCTAGTGATTCTAATGAGGATGATATGCCACTAATGGAGGATTATAATAATATGGAGATTAGTAAGCAAGTGAATAGAGAAATATTGGTTATAAGACGTGCTTTTAATATGCAGCCTAATGATGATATTGAGGATAAACAGTCTGAGCACATCTTCCAGACCAGGTGCCACGTGAATAACAAGTTATGTAGCTTGATTATTGATAGTGGAAGTGGAACTAATGTAGCTAGTACCTTGATGGTTGATAAATTGGGTCTACCTACGTTGAAACATCCTAAACCATAAAAGCTAAGATGGTTGAATGATAGTGGAGAGATATAGGTGAGAAATCAGGTTTTGGTATCTTTTTCTATTGGTAACTACAAAGATGAGGTGCTTTGTGATGTAGTACCAATGCATGCTGGACACTTGTTGTTGGGAGATCCATGGCAATTTGATAGAAGGCTTAATTATGATGGCTACAAGAATCGATATACATTGACCATGCATAATCAAACTTTTTTCTAACACCCTTAAAGCCAGCTGAGGCTTTTGCTGATCAAGTGAGGATTACAAAAGAATGTAAGTTGAGAGAAACCCAAGAAAAAGAGAAGAAAGATAGTATGGCCAAAATTGAGAGTGAGAGAAAAGAAAGAGAGGCTGAGAGATGTGAGTAAGAAAAATAGAAGAAAGATAGTAAATCCAAAATTGAGAGTGAGAGAAAAGAGAGAGATGTTGAGGTATGTGAGCAAAAGAAGAAAGAGAGTAAGGCCAAAATTGAGATATGTGAGCAGAAAAAGAAAGAGAATTGTGAGCCAGAGAAAGAGAAAAATAAAAAAGTGAGTGCTTTTGCATTAAAAAGTGAGGTGAAGAGTGATTTGGTATGCAAGCCAAATCTTCTTGTGCTAATGTACAAGGATATTTATTTTACTAACACTCATAACCTTTCTTTGCCTAGTATTGTTGTGTCTTTGATACAGGAATTCATAGCATTGAAATATCCTACTTATGATAAGGAGTTATATGCATTGATGAGGACTTTGCAAACTTGGCAGAATTATCTATGGCTGAGAGAATTCATTATTCATTCAGATTATAAGAGTTTGAAATTCTTGAAATGCCAAGGTAAGTTGTATAAGAGACATGCTAAGTGGTTAGAATTCATTCAGACATTAAATTATGTGACTAAGTGTTAAAATGGGAAGAAAAATGTGGTAGCTTATGCATTGTCTAGAAAATATGCGTTATTTACATCCTTACATGCTAAGTTACTTGGTTTTGAATATATTAGAGACATGTATGCTAATGATGTTGATTTTGGATCTAATTGGAATTTGTGTAATAAGCGTGCTATTGATGGTTTCTATAGACATAAAGGTTACTTGTTTGAAAAGAATAAAATTTGTGTGCCTAAGTGTTCTATGCGTAACTTGTTAATTAAGGAGAGTTGTAGTAGAGGTTTAATGAGACATTTTGGAGTGACTAAAACCTTAAAAATTCTGTATGAATATATTTATTGGCCTAGCATGAAACATGATGTCATTTCGGTTTGTGCCAAGTGCACGACATGTAAACAAGCTAAGTCTAAGTTTATACCACATGGTCTTTATACTCCATTACCACATGATGAGTTTGCTTACAATAAATCTATGCCTTCTACTACTGCTTGTAGTCCTTTTAAAATTGTTTATGGCTTTAATCCTTTAGCACCTTTGTATATTTTACCTTTTTCTACTAATGTGTTTGTTAACTTGGATGGTAAGCAAAAGGTTGAATAATTAAAAGATTTGCATGCTAAAGTTCGAGCTAACATTGAGAGGAAGAATAAGCAATATGCAACGTAAGCCAACAAGAGCCGAACAAAAATTGTATTTTTACCTGGTGATTGGGTATGGGTACATATGCGCAAAGAGAGGTTCCCAGTTCAGAGAAAGTCTAAGTTACATCCTAAGGGAGATGGACATTTTCAAGTCTTGGAGCGAATCAATGACAATGCCTATCAGATTGATTTACCTAGTGAGTATGGCAATATTAGTGCTACATTCAATGTTGCTGACTTGTCTTTATTTGATGTAGGTGATGCCTTTGATTCGAGGACGAATCCTTTCGAGGAGGGAGGGAATGATGGAGATCAAGGTGCTGTTAACAGTACTATAAACTGTTCCCAAGATCCTTTGCAAGGTATAGGCGGTCCAATGACTAGGAGCAGGGCGAAGCGGGCTAAAGAAGCTATACTGGGCTTGATCTTAGAGGTTTAGGCTAAATAGGAAGTTGTTGTGCCAAGTCAAGACATCAAGTAGGCCACACTTTGTAGCCTTGAAGATGCATTAAAGAGGGCAGTTCGAAGGCCCAATAAAGTTTGTTGGATCTTAAAGATAACTAGCTCAAATATGCATTGATTTAAATATGTATTATGGTTTTGGTTTAAATGTTTTGTTTTGGATATTATTAGTATTTGGGCCCATTCTTTATGCAGCCCAAATTGTACTTTAATTATGGGTTTGTTTTTGTTAGTTTAGTTGGTCCAAATAACTAATGTTATTTGGGCCATATTCTATTAGAAGTCCAATTAGGAGTTTAAGGCCTTCTAGCTTTCCTACTAGGGTGAGGTTTGATTGTCTATATAAGAGTTCTTTAAGTTTATGTATTGGAGACAGATTTTTGATGATTAATAAAGATTGAGTTTTCTCCTAAAGTGAGAGCTTTCCTTAGTTCTTGGGCAAAGAATTGAATCTAATCTTCTCGATGCAACTCATGGTGATCAAACATCCATTGAATTTTCAAGATAATCCTTGCTTTCGCCAAACACTCCGTTTCTTGGTATAGAGGAATGCATCATTACTTATGTATTATTCCCCAAAAATGGAAACAAAAACTCCAACATTTACCAACCTAGATTCTAGACTAATTGTGACCTCTACTTATTAATCAGCCATATCTCCCTCATATGGGCTCCAAATTAAGTGATTTTAGAGCCTATAGATCCATGAGACATATATCTATATTTATTATGTTAACAAATTCCTTAAATTCCCTACATATTGTGCTCACAAATTCAAACACAGAGGCTTACCTAATAGATTCTTCCCTGGTTAACTAGTTTTTGACCACTACTTACTAATTTAACCATATCTTCCTCATATGGATTCCAATTTAATTTATTCTAGTGGATAACCATCCGTGAGACATATACCTATATTTTTTCTGTTAATCATTTCTTTTAATTCTCTACATATGTTTCCCAAAAATTCAAACACAAAAGTATAACTAACAGATTCTACCCTGATTAACCATTTTTTGAACACTGCTTACTAATTGGACAATATCTCCCTCTTATGGACTCCAAATTAAGTGATTCTAGTGGCTGTGAGACATATATCTACATTTTTAATGTTAACAATGTCTTTTAATTCCTAACTGATTCTTGCTAGAATTTCAAAAACAGAAGCTTCCCTAGTTACTCAGAAATCCAATTTCCTAACCAAAAATTTCTTAAGGTTTTAGTTCATTATTTTATTACATCCTCTTTCATTTTCTTCCTAATTTACATCTAATCATCTTCCATCAATTTTTCACCACATTCAAATATACAAAATAGCAGCATAAAAATCCTAAAATTTTGCCACCCATAGCCATACCTATGCAGAACTTTCCACACCAACCAAAATGTTCAAAACATTCATCATATGCAAGATAACATGTAACATGATATAGCAACATCCATGACCAATCATCAAAGTAGCAAATATTGTAAATTTCATCAACGTTCTAAGATAAAAATCCCATATAAATGTTACAAATTTCAAAATATTTCTTCAAAAAGAGATATTATTAAATCTAACGAAAGATCTCCCTAGCTCACTTAGTGAATTATTTTTCTTATTTCCTCTTGAAGGAAGTAGCAAGATACCTCCCTTCCCTTAACTTTTCTCGTAGCTTAAATAAGAGAAGAATGGTGAGTTTTGAACCCTAAGGATGAAGAGAAATGATGGATTGAAGTAGAGATTAAGCTAACTTACCTTGAGTACTTAGTCCTCTAGGCTTCTCCTTCTTCTTCCTTCCTCTATTCTCCTTTCTTTCTTTCCTTTCCTCACTTTACCTTGCTTACGTTTATCCTCTCCCTCAATTGGACAAAATTACAATGTTATAAGGGTGGGTTTTGCTTAAATAAACTATCAAGTAGTTTACTTTTCATAATCATGGGTCTTCCTTATCATAATTAGGATGCACTTATTTGTTTTTATTTTAGGAAAAGACAACTCATGTTCTTGTCTTCCTCTCACTTAGTCAAGATATGCATAGCAAAAGGAGATTTGTATTTTGAAAATTATGATAAAATGTTCTTAAGACAAGGGACAAGGTCCCTTTGATTTAGGGATACATTTCCTTTTTCTGTTGTCTTAATCAAGTACGATAGGTTTGCCTTTCTAAGTGACAAATTTTTAGCCCTTTAGTCTCCCTTGCTTAATTAAAATTATTTGTGTAAGATAAGGTTGTTTTGTCATAATGCCATGTATGACAGACTTGTTGAAATAATGAATGTAGGATATAGATGTTTTGTCATAATTCCATATATTATTACCTACTTGTTGAAATTATGAATGTAGGATGTAGATGTTTTGTCCTAATGCCATGTGACATAATCTTGATTATTATTACACTACTATTTCTTCACATGATTCTTATTTTTTCCTCTTGGATTTGGGTTCATTCTTACCCATTTTCTTTGCTTTGGCTGAAATTGTACCTTTCATGGAGGGCTTGGTCACATTTTCATGGTTTGTGGGCTATCATTCCAATTTCTATATCCTAGTCAAAGTCTATGTTTTATTTCTTGCTTTGGCTATCCTATTGGCTTGCTAGAAACTCATGTGAAGTGGAAAAACTTTATATGAAGTGTCTATAGGTGAAAGCCCAATGTATGGATGGAGATGTTAAATTTAGGAACTCTAACTCTTGAATTAGGAAAAATTACCCAAATCCAATCTTCATGAAATTTTAAGAGCTTGACTTACTTTCCAAAAATTTATCTTCCTTACCCAATAATTTTTCCTCTCTTTAGTATGTTATTTCAATTTTTTTTCCTATTAGGTTTTTCTCTCTTTACTTATTCCCTTAATGTTAGAAACATTTTCTGTGCATACACATAATGTGAAGAATTTCTAAGGATTATATTTCCTTAGATATCTAAAAATTGTATAATAAATTTTATTTTCTTAACTAAATATTTATGTACTTTTATTAATAAAAGAAATGAAATTAGGGATGTTATATAATAATACTGATAGTCGACTGGCAAGAACATTGGGAAAACAAGATAATTCATTTGATTGTCCTTCTTTAACATTTAATTTTTTTGCATTTTCACTCTCTCTTTTTTTTTAATGCCTATCACTTACAACTTTCCCTACAAGAATCAAGACATCAATGCTTCATCAAGGACAATAAGGAAAAGAAATTTTTTGGTGATACCTTAATCTTATTCTCTTTATATGGTTAATATGGGTCACAGTCACAACTACTATACATATACATGTATGCTGTCATTTTTGAAATTTTCATCTTTAATTTAGTTGATATACACCAATCACTCTCATAGTTGTTCTAATAATGCACAGCCTATTCACATAGTTATTATAAGTATGCCTTTCTCTGAATTCTATAATTACATACTTTAGTATATTTACCTTCATACTCAATGTTAGGGTGAGTGCAGTTATGGAGGGAACCACATTTTGTCAGTTTTGAAATATTTGTGTATTTTGTGGTTCCAGTCTTGGAAAAGATGGAGAGTATGTTAAAACAGCATAAAATCTGGGTATGGTGCTGGCCAGGAGAAAAATTCATTTACTGTATAGTGGAGGTAATCGTGGGTTAATGGGGTGTGTGTCTATAGTTGCACATATAGGAAGATGTCAAGTTCTAGGTATTATTCATACAACTCTAGCTGCATCCAACATTATAGGGAAGACAATTGGGGAAGAATTTAGGATAGCTTCCATGCATAAAGCACATGGCTAGAATGATAAGCAATGATGATGCCTTCATTGCCTTACCAAGGGGTTTTAGTACTTTAGAAAAAAAAATTCAAGTAATCTCCTGGGCATAATTGAATATCCGTAACAAATTGATAGGTTTGTTAAATATTAACCATTTTTTATGGTTTGTTGTCTTTTCTTGATCAAGCTGTGGAACAAAGATTTATCTCATACTAAACACAACTAATTCTCATCTCAGCTTCAAATATTGAGGAGGTTATTGATGCTTTACAAGAATTTGTTCATGTACCTGATCCAATTATGGCTCAAATAAATTGGAAGACAAACAAATGTGGAAAGAGCAAGTTATACTTAGATCTTCATTTATAACTGTAGTAAGACGTGGACATTGCTACACCGCTTCTACTTTCTTAGGATCTACTTGAATACTATCCTTGTTAACCACATGCCATAAGAAAGTAACACAAGTAAGCTAGAATTCACATTTTGAATGTTTAGCATACAGCTGATGTTCCCTTTAAGTTTATAAAACTATCCACAAATGTTGCTTATGATCCTTTGAACTTTGAATATACTATTATATCATCAATAAATACAATAACAAGTTGATCCAAGAATGGCTTAAGTATTAGATTCATAAAGTTCATAAATGTAGTTAGGGCATTTGTCAAACCAAATGACATCACTAAGAACTTATAGTGCTCATACCGAGTCCTGAAAGATGTTTTCGAAATATTCTCTTCCCTTATCCTTTATTAATGATATCCATATCTCAAATCAAAAAATTTTGAAAAACGTGGAGCACCTTGTAACTGGTCGAACAAATCATCTATATGAGGTTATGGGTATTTATTACACACTGTCACTTTATTCAATTATCTGTAATCTATGCATAATTGCAGTGATCCATCCTTATTTTTCACAAATAGGACTAGAGCATCTCAAGAAGAGTATTAGGATGTATAAATCCCTTGTCTAACAAGTCTTGTAACTAATTCTTCAACTCCATGAGTTCAGTCGGTGCCATTCTATATAGAGATATAAACACTGGTTGGGTTCTATGAAGTAAATCAATACCAAACTCAATTTCTTGTTCTGGTGGTAACCCTAGCAATTCCTCAAGGAATACATTAGAAAACTCTCTAACCACTTGAACTTGATTTACACGGGTATACTTTACATCAACATCTCTCCCCACTTCCAAATATCCTTGGCACCTTTTTGTAATAACTTATGGGATGTTAAAGCAAAGATTAGATTACTGGTATCTCACTACAATCTTCTTATGTCAAGAAAGAAGATTCTACAAGAATATTGAATTTAATCACCTTTAGATGATATTCCAAAATGGTATGGCATAATGCCAACCAATCTATTCTTAATATCATATCAAAGTCTACCATATCTAGACATTCGGGTAAAACATATATTATATTTAGAAATGATCATATTTGACATTTGTCTCAATTCTTTAAATTCTCTTATATGCCTATCCCTTTCACTTTCAGGTAGTAATTGACCCATAGATACCTCTTAAGATGTCACAATATTCAATCAACTTTATATTAGAAAATTTAACAACTTGGAATAGAAAGGAAAGTACAGGAGAAGCAGGGATCCTACTTGTGACGTTCAAAGCATACTATAGAGTACAAGTGTAATATAACAAAAAAATATTATAGGAAAATATAATTATTTTAAGCAAAACAAAAATCATTTTAATTAAAAGTATATTTACCTTTAGCAAAACATAATCATTAAATATATATATATATATATTTGTTTATAGCAAAATAATTTTATTAAAAAAAATTACAGGATATTACACCTAACCCTAGGCTTTTGTTAATTGAATTATTTATTAGTTTAATTGTGACATACTCTCTATTGAATTTCATTGATTTAGATAACTTGTTTTGTATAATTCTAGTAGTTGATCTTTGTTCTCTGTGGGATACGACCCGTACTCGTCGAACTAGCTATAACTACACCATCCGTTTGCGATTAACTAGTAAAACATACACTACACCTAGCACTTCACCCCTGAGGTGCAAAAGTTGGAGGATGTGGTGCTCGTGCTAGAATCTCCACTATATTTACTATTAATATGTCCTGTAGGATGGTGAATTGACCCAAGTAATGTATTTTCACCGCCTGAATCTCCAAGACTAGAGTCGGAAGAACTGCCACTATCTTAACCACTTTCATCTGAACATATCACCTATATTAATAAGAAAAAAGCCTCAATAGGTTTAACATTAAATATATCATATGATAAGTAGAAAACATGGTGTTATGTTTAGCTGTATAAACTACAAAAAATACTACTCTTTAATGACAAGGCATAATGACCACAGATAGCATGAATAATTATATTATGCATAGGTCATTAATAAACATAATTACAAAATAATTAACATCATGCATAATGGTTGTTTATCTGTCATCCATCTATGTCTTAGTAACAAGGTAATATGAGACATTCACCTATCTGCTACTGGTGCCTACTGTCGCAGGTACACCCAAATTGATACCTTACCTCAAAATAAACCTGTAGTAGTGGGAGTAAGGGTCAATCCCACAGAGGCTGGTATTACCTTATGTGATTAGAAAAAAGGGGAAATTGATAGTTGCAACTAAAATCAAGTAAACAATAACAAAAGTAATTAAGAGAAAGTGATTAATGATAAAGACGTTGGTTTCGGTTGATATCCACCGTCAAGGGATTGCATTGATCATTGACAACATAATCAATTTGTAATTGAATATCTATCATTGGGTTTCTAACCCTGTTCCTCCTTAAGTCTAGTAAATTAATGACAATCGCACCAATTAAATCCTAATTAACAATTAATCCTTTAGCATATCGGTAAAGCATAGCTTACTAACCGCATGAAGAACTAGAGAAACTGACAGAGCTAAACAAATATAAACACATCGGTTATATCTAATTTAGTTAATTATTCATCATAGGTTCAATGATTTATAATCCAAAATCCTCAAACCTATTTGCCTCATGAATCACAGAATTGAAGACTTTGTTCAAAACATAATTCAGCAGTAGATTCAAACAGACAATATACTAGTAGGCCTCCTAGCAATCATATGAATAATCATTGAGAAGAAGAGCAGATGAATAATCAATACTCAATTCAAATTGAAATAATAAAATCAAATCCATATCTCACAATACATGAAGATCCCTTGAGGTTTCAATCTACCTCAACCAACTAAAAAGAATTAGCCACGAAGGCTCATAAGAAAATCTAAAGAAGAATTGAAGAATGTAACTAAGAACTTGGATGAATGATTGAATGCATTCTCTGCTTGTTTTGCTCCCCTTTTATAGATTAACTCCTCCTAATCGAAGTAGGATTGGATCTAGGTCAAATCCCAGCCCATCGGGTTTCAATTGGAGTAAAAAAACCCTAAAAATCGTGATTTTAATGACCTTTACGGCAGTGACGCCATGGCGCTACGGACCCACAATGACGTAACGCCACGTCGCCTAGAAAATGCCAGAATTTGCAAATGTTCCGAACACAAAAGATGTAGCTCTATGTCTCTTCTTTCCATAGCCACTGGAAACGCCTTAATTGGATCTGAATGGAAGGAGATATGATAACATTAGTGACCAAATATCAGAATTCATCCTGCTGCACTGTGATTCTGAATTACGAGCTCTGTAACACTATTAAATCTCCCAAATTTGACCAAGTGTTCAACATAAATGTTGTAGATAATTGTGTTATCTTTTCACAGACACTTGAATCACTTTGATTGGAGTTCATAAGTGGGTGATATGATCAAAAGAGTGCTGAAAGGTCTGGAATCGCTACAATATAGCATTTTTCCATGAATTTCTTATCTTTTTCTACTCTTTTCTTCTTCCTTTGTTCCTACAACACAAAACACAAAACTAAGCTAATTCCTAATTATATTTTACTTAAATCAAACAAAAAGTAAGTTTAAAGGTATTAATATCATGCTTAATTAAGATCACATCAACTACTAATATACTACTGCCACCTAGTCGTAGTGGCCATACTCCCTCCAGCTCACTTAAGGGTAAAAGGGCATCCCATATTCGGTATTGTCTCAAGTTATACGACCCTATCAGGTCACATTGCTATTGCAAGGGTTATCCCAAAAATTTCGTCTAATTTTGCCTCATCAAAATATCAAGTATGCATGAAATAGTTCACCATTAATATCACACTTATCATCGTCATCTCAATGGGATTATACATAAACCATAATCATCAATACTTCATTTAACAAATATTTATTAATACTTCTAACATCAAGTATACATCACATAACACAAGCATGTACATAATCGTATCATGTGTTCATCCTATATTTCATCAAGTTACTATCATCTTCATCACCTAATTGAATCATCACATGGTAATACTCAATGCAATTTATGTTGTACAAGTTGAAGAAATAGGAATTTAGTGTTATTAGCAATCATCTTTGAATGTATTCTTCCTTTATTTGAGTTCTATAATTAGCATCTAATTACTAGGGTTCATTTAAGGTGAAATGTAGATTGAATTGCATAAAACTAGTGCTCAACAAGGCCTGCCCATGTCCTGGAACATAGTTGTGCCCTGTGCTACATACAATTTCCTCCCACGCATAACACGATCGTGCTCGGTGCACACCCATTTTCCCTTGATTTTCTGATTTCCATACAACTCTATAAGCACCAAAACATCCACCAATGAAGATATACACGAATATTCAATCATTTTATCATATATATACACATACAAAATATATATTTTTTTAATTTCAAAACCCCATCAAAAGTTTCTCCCAAACCTAATCTATCATATATAACCTTATTCACATGGTTAAACCCTAAAACCACCTCCAAACTCCATCAAATAATTTCAAGAAGCATCCACATATACAAATACATATACCTACATAATCAATCATTTGCTAAGAACTAAGATTTCAAGAGGAATTAATGTTAAACCTACCAAAAATATCTACTTCTCTTTCCTACTACCCAAAACCCTCCTGGATCTCATTTGCTTAATCAACTTCCACCTCTTCTTTCTCACAAGTTTCTGCATTAATCACCATATAAAAGATTTCAAGAGACTAGGGCAATGAAGAGAGAAGATTTAGGAGTTTAGAAGTATAAGAAATCGCCTTGGTTCTTTCTCTAGCCCTTCCTATCTCTTCTTTCTCTCACCTATCTTTCTTCTTCTTTCTCATTTTCCCTTTAGTCGTTGGTTTTTTGCTTTCCCCCTATATTGGTCAACTTCCTAATGAAGTCACCAAGAAAAAAAAATAAAAAATAAACCTTCTAGAAGCTCCTTATCCCTATTCCAACTATATCCCCTAACTGAAACTTATTTACAATTGTACCATTATATTACATTCCAACCATTCATCAACTAGGGCCATGTTTGGATTTTCCAAAAAAATTTCCAAATCCATTAATCTTCTCTTAAGGGAAACATTAGTCAACTTTAGAAGCACATTTACCATATATCTATAGTCTATTTCCTAAGACCTAATCTTACCCTAAAAGGTTAGAAAATATGGTTTTACCTCTTTTAGTTTTCTTTAAACAAGAAGATTATTCTCTTTCCTACCTTTCAAACTTAGAATTGTATGTTATTTCATGAAAATAAATAGGGGAATGTTACAATTCTACCTCCAAGAAGGAATTTTGTCCTCAAAATTCAAGGTTTACCTATTTTCAAAGAGTTGTGGATACTTCTCTCTCATGTTGTCTTCCCTTTCCCACATAGATTCTTCTTTATTTAAACCCTTCTAAGCTACCATTACCAAAGGGATGGTTTTGTTCCATAGCTATTTTACATCTCTATCTAACACTGCAATGGGTTTTAGCTAGTAAGCTAAATTCTCATCCACAGTTATTAAGTCTTCTTGTATAGAGTGTGCCAGATTTGGGAGGTATTAATAGAGTTGTGAAATGTGAAACACATTATAAAGGTTTGATAGATGTAGAGGAAGTGTAATCTGATAGGCAGATGGTCCCACTCTTTTGAGAATTTGATAGGGACCTAAATATCGTGGACTCAACTTCTTAACTTTCATATCTTGCCCAATGCTTGTAG
Organism: Gleditsia sinensis; assembly: GCA_037074535.1. Taxonomy (NCBI): domain Eukaryota; kingdom Viridiplantae; phylum Streptophyta; class Magnoliopsida; order Fabales; family Fabaceae; genus Gleditsia; species Gleditsia sinensis. The sequence goes on along the minus strand of CM073467.1, from coordinate 27,815,419 downwards.
TAGAAGAGTTTTTTAGGAACATATGCTCTCCTTCTTGAAACTACAACGGCTTTCTTCTTTTTATCAAAATAGCTCTTCTACCGACTTTAAGTTGTTTGCATCTTTTCTGATACTATTTGTATATGCTCAGTGGTATGTTGAACTAATTCTGCACCCAATAAATTTCTTTCCCCTGCCTCATACCAACACAGAGGGAATAGGCATTTTTGCCAATATAAAGCTTCATAAGGTGCCATCCTGATGCTAGAGTGATAACTATTATTATATGCAAATTTTTCTAGTGGTAAATATTTGTCCCAAACTTTTTCTTGTTCTAGAGTACAAGCTCTGAGTATATCTTCCAATGTTTGTATAGTTCTTTCAGTTTAGCCATCAATCTAAGGATCGTATGCCTTACTTAAACATAGTATGGTGCCAAAAGCTTCTTGTAAAGCTCTCCAAAACTTGGAAGTAAATATGCCATCTCTATCTAAAATAATGTTATTAGGGACTCCATGCAACCGAATAATTTCTTTTACATACAACTGAGCTAGCTTCTCAAGCAGAACTGATCTTAATGGGCAAAAAATATGTAGATTTCGTTAATCTATCCACTATTAACCATATTGAATCAAGACCAATTTGGGTCTTAGGTATCCCTACAACAAAGTCCATAGAAAAACTATCCCACTTCCATTTAGGTATTTCGAAGGGTTGTAGCATTCCAAAAGGTTTTTGATGCTCTATTTTCACCTTCTGACAAGTCAAACACTTGGTAACAAACTCCACAATATCACTCTTCATTATCGACCACCAGTACATATTCAAATCTTGATACATCTTAGTAGATCATGGATGGATAGTATACTTGCTATGATGAGCTTCTGCTAAAATCTTTGTCTTTGAAGTCCCTCCTTGTGGTAAATATGTTCACCCCTAATACTTGAGAATTCCGCCTTTGATATTGTAAAGTCAGGCTGCCCCTTTTAGTCTTGTAAAGATTTATCCTGCAACTGTGCTTCCTTTATCTATGTTTTCAAGTCACATTCAATTCACAGTTCGCTAATAATTAAACCTCTAGGGATAACTATAACTAATAAACTCAAATTTCTAAATTCCTATATTAACTTCATCTCCTTTATTAGCATTTGGTTTACAGGCAATGACTTTCGGCTTAGCGCATAAGCTACTATATTTGCCTTTGCAAGGTGGTACTTCAATTCAAACATATAATCATTTATGAATTCTATCCATATTTGTCTCATATTTAACTCCTTTTGATCAAAAAGTTAGTTTCAACTTTTATGGTCACTATATATGTCAAACACTTCTCCATACAAGTAGTGCCTCTAAATTTTCAAAGCAAAGACTATCGCAACCAGCTCTAGGCCATATATAGGGTAATTCTCCTCATGTGATCTTAATTGCGGGGAAGTATAAGCAATTACTCTACTTTCTTGCATCAAACACAACCTAGACCTTTCTCAAAAGCGGCAATATAAACCTAAAAATGTCCAGAGGGGTCAGGGATAACTAGAACAAGAGGGGAAGTTTGTCACAACCTTACTTTTAAAGGCACGAGAAACACGTACTTTATGAACATATTTTTTTTCATAACATGTATAATACATTCCTTTATAGATAGGTATTCCCATGTATACACAATATAAATACCAAGTTTATAAATATCAGAGTAACAATAGAAGCAAGGATCCTACCTGTGGTTTTCAAAGCATACTCTAGAGTACAAGTACATTATAAATCAAAATACCCGAACCCTGGAAACAAAATAGGCTCACTAGAAATATATCGTCTAACTGATCAACTATCTCAAGGGGAAATACCAAACTCTGTATTCTTATATGGAAAAAAATGTAGATATCGTGTAGTAAGTTTGACAACTCAATGAGCAGATAATACCTCCTATGACCTCTTAGGTCAACATATGGATGTACTCATATTTTAAAATTTATCACGTAGAAAATATTAATTCAGAAGTGCATCCATATGGGACCTGTATTTCAAATATTTTCAAATCAAAGGATATTTAGATATCCAAAACCATATACTGTACTGTATGATCATTAAAAAAATATTGTTATGCATAAAAATATTTCACATGAAAACATTAAGAGGATCCTATATCAACACCACCATATCACAGTTCAATCCCTTCCGTATTTTGGTGGTGTAGGATTTGCCTATACTTAGCATCCCAGCTAAGGTTTGCCATACCACTATTCAAGAGGACACACGATGGGACTCTAATATGGGCAATTTCCCAAGCACACAACAAGGGAAGGCGAATGACATATCATATAGTCGGCATCTCACCTATATAGGAGGCATCCCGCTCTCCTTCACATATCATATCTCGTGTGTTGGCCGTCACACGAGGCTAGCACTACTCTTACTAGCTAAGGTATCAAGGTGCACCAAGGCTAACATAACTTACTGTTAGCAAACAATGTTTTCAATAGGATTCCTCCACAGAAATTATCATTTACACATATACCATATCATCCAATACAAAGTATTTTAGTATAACACAAACCTTCAGTCTCAATACAGTTCATCTGTCATAAATTTTTCAATCAGGGTTTATCACATATACGTGTCCTTTTTTAAGGCAATCATGTAGCTTTATAAATCAATGCGACATGCACAATATATTTTCTTTACCATACAATGAGAAATACATTTAAAATCACATATCCAATGAATTCTAAAATCCATTTTTAAAATCATATTCTTCTTGAACTATATACTAGATTATAAACAATTCAGATAATTTAATCCATTTTAGAGACATATAAAAGTATAAATAACTTGTAAATATAATCAATTATACATTTAAAGTTCAAGAAGAGTATAGGGTAAGTCATAGAAAAAATTATCTACTCACAGGGTAAGGCTCCAAGTTGGACAGCCCTAAAATACACTTTTTCAATTCAAATTTGACCAAATAGACCTCTAAATCGAGTTTCAAAGGTCCAAAAACCTAGAAAATCACTCTAGAATCGCGAAATTTGGCCTCTAGGAGCTTGGTCAACACTAGTAAACTGATAAATACTATTCACGATCAGAATTATATTCACCCATGAAAATAACTATTCATATAGGGCAGATTTACTGTAAACAATAAACAAAAAGTTGTGAGATGGTTGAAAATTTTCATATCCTAAGGTTTATCTATCTTTTCAATCCATCTACGGTGTTAGATTTTCAATTTAAAGATTCTAAGTTGGAGTTTTATAATTTATTTTTTTCTAAGATTTTCTATTTCCGATCTGCGGCAATTTTGCGGCTGATTTGAAAAATTATTTGGCCAATATCGTAGTACTCTTCATCTTAAATCCAGTAGTAACCTTAGTTTTAAGATAAGAGGCTCAAAGATACACCAGATCTAAAGAAAAAGAAAATGAGAAAAAAAATACTATTCACTCCACTATTCATTCTCCCAAAACTTTCTCTGTCTCTTTTTTTAAAAAATAATAATAATTGAGGGACTAATTAGCAATTTGCTAATTTTTGGAAGAAATCCTTACAAATTTTATTATTTACATTTTGACCTCTAAACTTTTATAAATTATATTTTAACCCTTAAACTTTTAAGAAATTATATTTTGACCCCTAAACTTTTAACAAATTACAATTTGACCCTAAAAATATTTAAAAGTTTTCATTTTCATCCTTAAAATCTTTCAATTACATCCCCACTCCTTTATTTCTTTTAATAATCTACGCATAAATGAAAATTACTAAATTTTAGGGGTGTTGTATTTTTCCTCCCTTAAGAAATTCGGTCCTCGAATTTCAAATCATCCTATCACAAGTAGGGAATGAAGTCAATGCATAAATTATACTTATTAACCGTACCACTCAAACTATTTGGGATATCTCTTTTGTATATCATCTTCACTAATATCTGAACTATCCTCAAATTTACATATTTATATCTGTAAGGTGATATAATTAGGAACCATACACATAAAAGAACATATACATATCAATATTGGGTAACCAACTTTTCTTATTCCAAACTTCTATAAAGTTATCTTTGATTCTCACTTGTCAACATCCTCCCATGAATCTCATTGTCTTAATCTATCATCTATTTTTATCTTAAATTCCATTAAGCAATATGATAAACATACATAGCAATAAATCCACTAAACCTTTTGTAACATTTAGACATCATTGACACATGTTTAACAATTCCAACTTACCTCATCACAGTAACTCTACACCCTCTTATTAACACCAATAAATTCATTATAAAAAATTTCAAGCCTTTCTTCTATCATATCTAAAAGCATCTCATTCTAGCTCATATCGATCACATTTAATTCACCCATTCATTTCAAGAAGATTTTTTTTTCCAACAATTACTCATATATAAATTTCCAAGTTAATAGGCCAAAGATTAATTTAAATTCTACTTCTCATATTTTTATTCCTCAAGAAACTTAAATGCCACTAACTCACTTGATTACACTTCTTAAAACACCATAAGGCATTCATCAATTAATTATTCTCACGTGAACTTTTTTATGTATTACGATACCCAAATTCACTACCTTATATCATGAAAAGTTAAATGTTCAATTTTCTCTAAGATTTCCTCCATTAATCACTTCCAACAAATTGAAATTGCAAATTTCCTATTTTTTTCTTACCTATCCTCAAGTAAACTCAATATTCTCAAATCTTCCTCTTATGAAACTTTCTCATCACTAGCTAATCCTTAAGCAATCCAAAGTTATCTTACTTTCACCATTCCTAACATCTACTGCCTACTCATCTCAATTCACTTCTCACACATTCATATATTTTAGTGACATACTATCCAAATCTCAAATATCACCCAAGTCACAATCTCGACATACAAAAATAGTCATAACTTTACATTACATAACCATATTATAAAATTTATAAATTTAGAGACAAATTATAATTCTTTTTTTTTTCATTCCATAATTTATTTCATTTACTCACCTACCAGGAAACCTATGATGTTTCATGTAAAACCTTAAATAGTGTCATTTGAATATTGGTTTGGTAGCTATTGTTATAAGAGAATTTAGTTAGGGGTAAAAATCTTTCCCAACTACCTTGAAAATCAAGCACACATGCCCAAAGCATGTCTTTCAATATTTGAATGGTTCAATCATACTATCCATCTGTTTGGGGATGGAAAGCAATACTGAGATTTAACTTCGTGCCTAAAGCTTCTTTGAAGGCTCTCCAAAAATGAGCTGTAAACTATGGTCTTCGATCAGATATAATCAATATCGGTACCCCATGAAGTCTCACTATCTCATCCAAATACAGATTTACATATTGAGCTATGTTGTATGTGATTTTCACTAGTAGATAATGTCAATAATAATTGAAAGTACATGTAAAGGGAGAAGTAACTTACTTGCTTAATGGTCTTCTGAAGGAGGAGGTTGAGAGTTCTGACTTAGGTACTAAGTGTCTACTCTCAATGAGATTTAACAAGCTAATCATAAATCAAAGCAGATAAGCCACAACCAAAATTAATGTAAATTATATATCAGCCAACAGAGTGCAGGTCAGAATCAAAGCATTTTAAGGGAAATGCACTAATCAGAGAAATACTTTGTCTAACAACTTAGGCAATGCAAAAGGTAAAAAAATTTAGCACTCAATCAATCTAGAAGAGTAATCCAGTCCAACCATAAGGGAAATCCAATCCAGATAAAAAAATTAAGCATAAAGAAAAGGTTAAAATTAGACCTGGAGGGAAGTTATAATGGTGATGACAATAACAGATGGCTCTTTCCCTTTCTTTCTCTCTCTCTCTCTTACCTCAAACACGATCGTGTGTGGTGCTGTAATTCCAAAATTCCAGGATTGTGCCCGTGGTAGCCAACACAGGGAGGGGGTGCTTAGAGTGAGACTGCACTACGGCCGTGTCCTGTGATAGGGCCAGCCTGTGTTGCCAGCTGGATTTGGAATTTCTTGGAAAACAGCCCATGTTGAGCAACACGCCCAAGGTATGCTTGGGCTTGACGTGGGGCACGGCCGTGTCCTGGGACACGGCCAACCTGTGTTTGCTACTGGATCATCCAATTCTTCAAAAATCAGTGCAGTTTTTGATACCTTTTAATTTCCTTTGATTTCCATCCTCTAATTCAACCTTGGACACATAGGAATTTACCTATAAAACATGAGGGAACACTCATTAAACCTATAACCAAATAAATTAACTAAAATTAAAGATAAAAAACAAAACTAAAAGCAAGAAAACAAAATAAAAAGAAACTTTAAAAATTAAAGTGTGGGTTGACTCCCTCAAAGCACTTGTTTTAAGTCATTAGCTTAACTCTTTGGCATGCTTTCCACTCAAGGAGGCTTGAAGAGAGTTTGAATAACTCTCTTTGCTATCCTTTTAGTATGCTACTTGAGGCTTTGCCCAATTGCTTTCAAGGATCCTTTTGGCTCATTCTTTTCCTCCTTAACTCTATTGGGGTTAAGAGGAGGTGGCTTAGGTTCTACTTTTGGAGCTTGGATTGCCTCCTCAATAGCCTTCTTTTCTGCCCCCTGTTTGACATAAACAAAAGAACTTTCCATAGAGCATAACTCAAATGGGTTAGAAGGAGGAAAATTCATGATATAATCATCCATATTTGGTTTAGGTAAACCAATCATAAAAGATTCATTTAGATATGGGGGGTTCACTGTATCATTCAAATTAAATTCTACTTTTTCATCCCCTACATTCAAAGAAAGCTTTCCATCTCTCACATTTATATTGGCACTAGCCGTAACTAGGAAAGGTCTTCCAAGAATGATGGGGATTTTATCATCTTCCTCCATCTCTAAAATAACAAAATCAACCAGTATGAAAAATTTACCTACCTTTAGAGGAACATCCTCTAATATAACTACTGGATGCTTGATGAATTAATCAACCAAATGAAGAGAAAGAGTGGTAGGTTTCAAGTCACCTATTTGAAGCTTCATTCAAACCGAAAGAGGCATTAGACTTACACTTGCTCCAAGGTCACACAGAGCTCTATCAATCTTCATTTATCCAATGGAAAAAGGTATGGAAAAGCTTCCAGGATCCTTAAGCTTTTGAGGTAGTTTATTCTGAATTAAAGCACTGGATCCCTTTGTTAGTGCCACCACAACATGCTCTTCAATTTTCCTCTTGTTTGAGAGGATCTCTTTCATGAACTTTGTATAGGATGGAATTTGGGAGATGGCTTCTAGGAATGGAATGTTAATATTCAACTTCTTCAAAACATCTAGAAATCTCCCAAATTGCTTCTCTAACTTATCCTTAAACAATCTTTGAGGGAAAGGAATCGGTGGCTTGTATGGTTCAGGAGCCACATATTTGGGCTCTTCTTCCTTCTTTTCCTCTTCTTCTAGTTCCTCTTCTCTTTTCTTCTCAGATGTAGCTTGAGGTTCATCTTCTTTTATCTCTCTTCTTCTCAGGGTAATGGCATTACAGTACTCTCTAGGATTCTCAGTCTGGCCTGGAAGTCTACCAAAATTCTTGTTAGATAGGCTTGCTTGCTGTGCTATCTGAGTTTCCAGCATCTTGCTATGAGTAGCAAGCGAGTCTACCATGGAGCCTAAATCTTTTATGGCGTCATTCATAGAATAGTTATAGGCTCTAAATGCATCATTCTGCTTACTCTGTGTAGTGATGAAATTCTCTATTAGAGCCTCCAAATTTAACTTTGGCTTAGGAGTTGGGTTGAATGACCTCTGATTCTGAAAGCCAGGAGGTTGCCTAAAATTATTCTAAGGCTGATCATTTGCATTCGGCTTGTAAGAGAGATTCGGGTGATTCCTCCAGCCTGGTTTATATGTGTTGCTGTACGGACTGTTTCTTTGATTGTTGTTCACAAAACTTACCTGCTTACAATCCTGAGGTGCGAAGTTCCCAAGTTGGCATTCATTGGCCATGTGACTAATGCATCCACATATCTCACAAACAAAAGATGATGAAGAGGAACCCACATTGTTGATACTTAACTTATCTAATTTCTGAAACAAGGCATAAACTTTAGAAGTTAGATGGTTAAATGCATTAACTTCATACATACCTAATGGTTTTCTTGGCTGCCTCTCACTAGACCAAGAGTAGTGATTTTAAGCCATATCTTTAATCAGCTCATATGCCTCATCTACTATTTTATTCATCAAAGCTCCTCCAGCTGTAGTATCCACAAACATTCGGGTGCTGTAAATCAGTCCATTATAGAATGTATGGACTATCAGCCACTTCTCCAACCCATGGTGTGGGCATATTCTAAAGAGTTCTTTAAATCTCTCCCAAGCCTCATATAATGACTCCCCATCTCTCTAAGCAAAGGTAGTAATCTAATTTCTAAGATGGGCAGTCTTGCTTGGTGGGAAGTATTTGGCCAAGAAAGCTTGAGAAAGTTGCTGCCATGTAGTGATGGACCCTGATGGAAGGGAATGCAACCATGCACAGACCTTGTCCCTCAGATAAAATGGGAACAGTCTCATTCTAATGGCATTTGAGGATACTCTATTCAACTTCAAAGTGTCACAATATTCTAAAAAGACTGAAAGATGTAGATTTGGGTCTATAATAAGTGACCCTCCAAATTGATTATGCTGAACCATCTGCAAAAGAGAAGGGTTCAGCTCAAATTTGTTGGCCTCAACAACTGGTCTGACGATACTCGAATTCAGGCCATGAGTATATGGGGCAGTAAAATCCTTAAGAGATCGATTATCTCTCTCCGTGGTGCGCACTGTCGCAAGTACACCCAAATTGATACCTTACCTCAAAACAAACCCGTAGTAGTGGGAGTAAGGGTCGATCCTACAGAGACTGGAATTACCTTATGTAATTGAGAAAGGGGGGATTGATAATTGCAAATAAAACTAAGTGAACAATAACTATAGTAATTAAGAGAGAGTGATTAATGATAAAAACGTTGGTTTCGGTTGATATCCACCGTCAAGGGATTACATTGATCATTGACAACGCAATCAATCTGTAATTGAATATCTATCATTGGGTTTCTAACCCCTTTCCTCCTTAAGTCTAGTAAATTAATGACAATCGCACTAATTAAACCCTAATTAACAAGCAATCCTTTAGCACATCGGTAAAACATAACTTGTTAACTGCATGAAGAACAAAAGAAACTAATAGAGCTAAAAAAATATAAACACATCGGTTATATCTAATTTAGTTAATTACTTATCATAGGTTCAATGATTTATAATCCAAAATCCTCAAACCTATTTGCCTCATGAATCGTAAATTTGAAGACTTTGTTCAAAACACAATTCAGCGGTAGATTAAGACAGACAATATACTAGTAGGCCTCCTAACAATCATATGAATAATCATGAAGAAGAAGAACAGATGAATAATCAATACTCAATTCAAATTGAAACAATAAAATCAAATACAAATCTCACAATGTATGAAAATCCCTTGAGGTTTCAATCTACCTTAACCAACTAAAGAGAACTAGCCACACAGGGCCATAAGAAAATCTAAAGAAGAATTGAAGAACTTGGATGAAGGATTGGGGTAATTCTCTGCTTTTTTTGCTCCCTTTTTATAGATTAACTCCTCCTAATCAAAGCAGGATTGTATTTAGGTCAAATCCCAGTCCATCGGGCTTCAATTAGGGTGAAAAAGACGTAAAATCGCAAAAATCATCATTCTGGTGCAACGGCGAGCACCACGGCGCTATGGAGACAAGGCCATGGGCCACCGAGGTGCCCAAGTAGAGTGCCGCGGCGCTCACTTGCTGCGAAGCTTGCTAGGTTGTTTAGCGCCACAGTGCTGTTTTACGAGCGCCCCGGCACCTAGCAAACGCCAAAATTTGCGAAAGTACCAAACACAAAAGTTGTGACTCTATGTCTCCTCTTTCCATAACCACTCAAATCACCTTAATCCAATCTAAATTGAAGGAGATATACTAAAATTAGTGACCAAAGGTCAAAATTCATCTTGCTGCACTATGATACTGATTTACAAGCTCTGTAACGCCATGAAATTCCCGAATTTGACCAAGTGTTCAACATAAACGTTGTAGATGATTGTGTTATCTTTTCAAAGCCACTTGAATAACTTTGGTTGGACTTTATAAGAGGGAGATATGCTCAAAACAGTGCTGAAAGGTCTGGAATCCCTACAATGTAGCATTTTTCCATGAATTTCTTATCTTTTTCTTCTCTTTTCTACTTTCTTTGTTCCTACAACACAAAACATAAAATTAAGCTAATTCCTAATTATATTTTACTTAAATCAAACAAAAAATAAGTTTAAAGGTATTAATATCAAGCTTAATTAAGATCACATCAAATACCCCCACACTCAACCTTTTACTTGTCCTCAAGCAAAATAATCCCTAAAGACAAAAACAAAAATCAATATATGTAGTGAGTGTTAGGCTTACCAAACTTTTTGTCTCATATCTTTAAAATATATTCAAGAAATTTTTTGAAAGATCATAGTCATGCACAAGATTAACCCGAACGCAATCCATTATTTTATTCTCTTGAATCCTGAGTGTATGTGTGTTTTGGGCTATTAAATTTTCTTTTAACCGGATGAGTTTATATGTCCCAAAATTTTGGTTGTAGATCTCTAAATAGTTTAGGATTTCCATATGCTTATTCTTCATGCCACTCTCCACTAATGTAGGCCAAAACTACCTTTAGGATCAATAGGACTTTATTTGGCTTGTAATGTGGCCAGGGTATAAGGTGGGATAAAGGATACAAATTAAGGCTCAATCTCCCAACACCACATGACTAAATATGATCTATTGAGCATTTTCAAGTTTGGAGGACTTTCCCCCACATTTATTTTCTTACTTCAATTGAGTTTGATCCATCCTTTTCCTTGATTCTCAAAAAGTTTTTTTTTCACCCACAACATATGCTTTTATTCTCTTTGGAATTTTCTTTTCTTCCTTTTTCATAATTCTCTTTTTTTTTCTTTGCATAATTCTTTTCTTTTCCTTGCCCCACCCTTCCACCCTTTTGTCAATTTAAGCTCTACAAAACAAGTATTCAGAAAAATAATCATGGAGTGAGTGAATAGGATCAAAAATAAAGATATTCATACAAAATTTGGCTTTAGGCTCATTTGTGGTTTTTAGAAGGAAGAGTTCATTAATCTCAAAATAGAGGAACTAAGGATATTTCATTGTTTAGGTTAGGCTAGAAAGGCTCAATCTATCCAATAATGCCTAAATCATCTCCTAAATAATAGTATTAACCTAGGATTTCGCCTCAACCAACATTCAAATAAGTTCTAGAATCATGTTGAGATCATGAAATATTTTTGAATTATATAAACCTTCTCTAAGTAAAAGATAATATTGAATGCCCAAATTTATTGTGCAAAATATTTCAGGATTCTAAAGTCAAAAGTAATAAATTGTAAAAGGGATAAAATTGCATACAACCATGAAGTACATTTTTCAAGAGCTAAAAAAAAAATTGGATAGTCATATCATTGGCTGTTGGTTGTGCCTAATATCCCAAAACATAAATTGAATACTCACACAATCACTCAACTTGCTAAACGCAATAAAAGTGCATTGATAGTGAAAATCAGAAAATTAATGCTCATAATAGGATCACAATAATTCAGAAAAATATACTTCCACCCCCACACTCAAACTTTACATTGTCCTCAATGTAAAAGAAAGATAAGAATTAGGGAAGGATATAGGAAAACATATAGGTCAAGTGAACTTCCCTGAATTTGTTTGGGGTGGCATGAGCGTGTTGCATTATTAGACCATGAATATTTCTGATTCCTACTTTTTCTTTTTCTTTTTTTTTTTATTATGTTGGGTTGCCTCCCAATAAGCGCCTTTGTTTAATGTCGTTGGCTCGACCCAGCTCCCTATCTTTGTTCATGGAGGCTCTTTGATGTTCACTTTAAATTTCTGGGATTGATTCAATCCTTGAAATTCAACTGCATAACCAGAAGCCACATTAGTAATAACAAGTGGTCCTAACCAAGGGAGAGATTTCTTACCTTTAAGGGTTCTAACCCCTTTGATTTCTAAAACTTGATGCAACTCTACAGTCGGGTCTATGCCTTTAAGGTTTGCAATTGTTTTTATAATGGCATTTCTTTTTCTTTTTTTAAGAATATGCATCAATTCCTCTTCTTTTTTAACACCCAAATTTTTGGCAACTAAAATAGGTGATGCATCTCCTACTTCCAAGTATTTCAAGTGATTGGGAACAGGTGACAAATTAGACCCAGGATCCTGCAAAATAGAAGGTGCATTTGCATTAGAATTTGGTGCTGAGGTAAAGGGATCCTTACCTGTTTGCTGCACTTTTGGAGCTTCTACATTATTCTCCTGCAAGTGAACACTCAAGGCTGATTTCTCAACCTTTGTCTCTAAAGGCTCAACATCCTATGCTATATAATTTACCATATTAATAGCATAGGCAGTGAGATCATTCATGGCATTGCAATTACTTAATTTCATAATTTTTCCTTCAAATTCCATTGTCAATGTGCCACTATGAACATCTATTATGGCCTTGGATGTTTTTAAGAATGGTCTCTCTAACAAAATTGGAGTTATTTGATCACCACTCTCCATGTTAAGTACATAAAAATCAACAGGAAAAATCAGATCACCAACTTGTACTAAAACATCCTTAACTACACCTTCAGGGAGGGTGTTAGATTTGTCAGCCAATTGTATTATAACACTAGTTTCTTTCAGAGGTCCTAGTGCTAAAGATGCATAGATAGAGTATGGCATGACATTAATATATGCTCCTAGATCTAGCATGTCCTTATCAAATGTATTGTTGCCTATAGAGTAGGGAATAGAAAACATACCTGGGTCCTTGCATTTTGTAAGGAGTTTTCTCTGAATAATTGCAGAAACATGCTCACCAACTTTTACTTTCTCAGCTCCTTTCAACTTCTGCTTCCTTTGTTGGGTGTGTAATTCCCTTAAGAAATTGGCATGGTGAGGTTCCTGACTGATTGCATCCAAAAGAGGAAGATTTACCTCCCACTTTCTAAAGGTATCATATAGTTCAGAAGTTCTATCATTCATCCTATTTTCTTTCAAAGATTTAGGAAAGGGAGGTTTAGATTTATATTTAGAGAAAGGTTCAGACTTACCTTTTGGATGCTTACCTACCATGGTTGCATCATTCTTATCTTCCTCTTGCTCAGTTGGTGAATGTAACTCTGGCATTGGGGTCTCAACTTCTTTATCACCTTGTAGCATGATTGCACTCACATTTTTCCTTGGGTTTACCATAGTTTGTGAAGGTAACTTACCTGAGTTTTGAGCCTCCAATCGACTCACTGTGGTTGCTAACTAACCTACTTGAGTTGTCAGGTTCTGAATGTTAACTCTTGTCTCTTGCTGAAATTGATGAGAGTTATGTACAAGAGTTTTCACAATGTCTTCCAATGGATTACTTACCAGATGATCCTGGGATGCATTCTGTCTAGGATAATAGGCCTATTGGTTTTGTTGAAAATGTTGTCCTGTAGGCCTATTTTGTGCATTCCTATACCTGAAATTTGGATGATCCTTCCATCCAGAATTGTATGTATTAGAATAAGGATCATACCTATTTGGTTGGCTAGGAAAACCTCCTGTAGCGTTAGCTTGTTCTATGGATTCCTCTTGAAGTGTAGGGCACATATCAGTAGGGTGCCTTGTCACATAACATATTCCACAGACTTTAACTTACTGAAGTGTAACTATAGCCATTTGGCGCACAACAGAAGTAAGTTCAGATATTTGATTCTGTAGAGAAGTGGTACACACCTCATGGGCATGCTTAATAAGAGGATCATGCCTAATGCCAAATTGTTGTGAATTGGCAGCCATATTTGATATCAGGATTCTAGCTACTTCAAGAGTTTTATCTACTAGTGCTCCTCCACTAGCTGCATCTATCATGCTCCTATCTCCCTGCAAAAGACCTTCATAAAAGTATTGGATTAGTAGCTGCTCACTAATCTGATGATGTGGGTAGCTTGCACAAAGTTTCTTAAACCTCTCCCAATATTCATAAAGCGTTTCACCATGCAATTGCCTAATGCTGCATATTTCTTTCCTAATAGTAGCGGCTCTAGATGTAGGAAAATAACGTTATAAAAACATTCTCTTCATCTCATTCCAGGTAGTGATAGTACTAGAGGGAAAATAATACAACCAATCTTTGGCAGAATCTTTTAAGGAAAAAGGAAAAGCCCTGAGTTTTATTTGTTCCTTAGTTACTCCAGGGGGCTTCATACAGGTACATACCACATGGAACTCCTTTAGATGTTTATACAGGTCTTCTCCTGCAAGACCATGAAAATTAGGTAAGAGATGAATTAATCCAGATTTCAACTCAAAATTAACATTATCATCAAGATTAGGAAAAGTAATGCATAAGGGTTGCTGATACAAATCAGGAGTTGCAAGCTCCTTCAGAGTGGGGTGTCTGGCCATGATCACTTCCTCCTTATCCTGATCAACGTCTTCTTGAATTTCTCTTCTGTGTCTGTATACAAATTTTCCAATATATGGATTGAACTGTAAATCTTGAGAATTAGAAGAACGAGTTATAGGAATAAATCAAAAAATTACAAAAAGTAATGACGCAGTCCCCGGCAACGGCGCCAAAATTTGGTGCGCACTGTCGCAGGTACACCCAAATTGATACCTTACCTCAAAACTAAACTGTAGTAGTGGGAGTAAGGGTCGATCCCACAAAGACTGGAATTACCTTATGTGATTGAGAAAGGGGGGATTAATAATTGCAAAATAAAACTAAGTGAACAATAAATAAAGTAATTAAGAGAGAGTGATTAATGATAAAAACGTTGGTTTCGGTTGATATCCACCGTCAAAGGATTACATTGATCATTGACAATACAATCAATCTGTAATTGAATATCTATCATTGGGTTTCTAACCCCTTTCCTCCTTAAGTCTAGTAAATTAATGACAATCGCACTAATTAAACCCTAATTAACAAGCAATCCTTTAGCACATCGGTAAAACATAACTTGTTAACCGCATGAAGAACTAGAGAAATGACAGAGCAAAACAAATATAAACACATCGGTTATATCTAATTTAGTTAATTACTCATCATAGGTTCAATGATTTATAATCCAAAATCCTCAAACCTATTTGCCTCATGAATCGCAAAATTGAAGACTTTATTCAAAACACAATTCAGCGATAGATTAAGACAGACAATATACTAGTAGGCCTCCGAGCAATCATATGAATAATCATGAAGAAGAAGAACAGATGAATAATCAATACTCAATTCAAATTGAAACAATAAAATCAAATCCAAATCTCACAATGTATGAAAATCCCTTGAGGTTTCAATCTACGTCAACCAATTAAAGAGAACTAGCCACGCAGGGCCATAAGAAAATCTAAAGAAGAATTGAAGAACTTGGATGAAGGATTGGGGTAATTCTCTGCTTGTTTTGCTCCCTTTTTATAGATTAACTCCTCCTGATCGAAGTAGGATTGTATTTAGGTCAAATCTCAGTCCATCGGGCTTTAATTAGGGTGAAAAGACGTAAAATCGCAAAAATCATCATTCTGGTGCGACGGCGGGCGCCGTAGTGATCAAGTAGAGCACCGCGGCGCTACAGAGACAAGGCCACGGGGCACCGCAGCACCCAAGTAGAGTGCCGCGGCACTCACTTTCTGCGAAGCTTGCTGGGTTGTTCAACGCCGCGACACTTTCTTTCGAGCGCCCCGGCACCCAGAAAATGCCAAAATTTGTGAAAGTACCGAACACGAAAGTTGTAGCTCTATGTCTCTTCTTTCCATAGCCGCTAGAAGCACCTTAATCCAATTAAAGTTAAGGTGATATGCTAAAATTAGTGACCAAAGGTCAGAATTCATCTTGCTGCACTGTGACGCTGATTTACAAGCTCTGTAACGCCATGAAATATCCCGAATTTTACCAAGAGTTCAACATAAAAGTTGTAGATGATTGTGTTATCTTTTCACAGCCACTTGAATAACTTTGATTGGACTTTATAAGAGGGAGATATTCTCGAAACAGTTTTGAAAGGTCTGGAATCCCTGCAATGTAGCATTTTTCCATGAATTTCTTATCTTTTTCTTCTCTTTTCTTCTTTCTTTGTTCCTGCAACACAAAACATAAAATTAAGCTAATTCCTAATTATATTTTACTTAAATCAAATAAAAAGTAAGTTTAAAGGTATTAATATCATGCTTAATTAAGATCACATCACTCCGCCATGGTAGGTGCAGAATTCTCTTGTTGTTGTATTCTTCTTCTTCTCCATAGGGTGCGCTCATTCTTTGGGTCAAATTTAGCAAAGAGTTTGCGGCGTCTTCGCTTAAAATAGCTACACACCTATGAAGGAAGAAAAAGGAACAAAAATCAGCCAAAGAAAATTATGCAGAAAAATAAAAAGAAAGTAATCTAGTCTAGCTATATCGCAATATATCTAATATTGACGATTGTTCCCCGGGAACGGCGCCAAAAACTTATTGTGTCTATTTTATAATTAACCGCAAGTTCGCGGCGTAGTTGTAATTCAATTACTAGAATGATGCAAAATATGCTATCTAAATCGATGTAATTCAATGGAGAGTTTGTCACAATTAAGTAAATTAAGGATTCAATTAACAAAAGCCTAGGGTTAGGGTTCACCACACTTATGATACTCAACATTCAGCATGTACCTCTAATTACAATTATCTAGGTAATTGGGGATTGTTTAGCCTTAATTAACTAGCAATCTCTTTCAAGCATTACTAATCGTACCTAGGTTAATTCAATTGCCTACTTTTGTGGTCTTAGTTCAACCTAGGTCCATTAAGTTCTATGCCAACCATGGAACACAATTAATCAGTTTTCTCTTGCCCACTAATTGATTCATTCCTAGAGAATCTTAAACTACTTTCGTGATTAAGATATCCCTAATTAACTATTAAGTTTCGTTTTAATCTTCACCTTTCAGTTTATCAATTAATATCCTAAGACATGATAAAACGTTGGCCATACATTCATCAACTCATATGATCGATTCATAACAGTCAATCCTAATTAACCATGGATAATACAATTAGGGTACCAATGTTTCAATTTGCACAATGTTTCATTACATCATAAGTGGGTTTACCAAAACTCTAGATCAAATCTACTCAAGCATAATTGAAAGAGAAAACATAATCAAATTCATTAAGGTAATCATCAATGTTCAATACAAACTAAAAGAAAGAGTAGAAGAAGAGATGAGTGTAGAGATAGAAAGATAGAATCTGGATGAAGAATGTAATGACGAAATACAAACTTGAATTGCTGTAAATTATATTCTAAGAACATGAATTAAACATTAATGCTACTCTAAACCTAATCTAATGGTGTTTCCTAAGCCTAAAACTGAGTAAAAGAAGGTCTAAATGCGTCTGGATATGTTCCTCTACGTTTCCCTATGCATATGTATCAACTTGGCTGCCCAAAACCCTAAAACTCATGTGCTATACGTACTCGAAGCACGGTCGTGCTTCAGGCAGGATTCTGGGAGTTTTTTTCTTCTTTTGCACAGAGCACGGCCTAGCCGTGTTGGGGGCTGCCATGTTCCTTTCTTGCCAATTTTTGGTGTGTTGCCTCCTTGCTTCCTCTTTAGCATGTTCCAAATCCATATGGCACTTCTCATGGGTGTTTTCCCTTGCTTCTTGGCCTCTTTTGCTCTCCTACAAACATAAAATAAACCAAAGCAGTATCTAGAGCAAAGTATAACCAAATGCGGGGAAATAATCACAAGTTTACTACTAATTAGGGGATAAAATATAACTATTAAACACTCAAATTTTCCGTTTATCAGAATACAATAACAAATCGATCCAAGAAAGGTTTAAATACTCTATTCATCAAATCCATGAATGTAGCTGGGCATTTATCACATTAAATGACATTACTAAGAACTCATAGTACCCATATCAAGTCCTAAAAGCAATTTTTTTTGGAATGTCCTTCTCCCTTATCTTCAATTGATGATACCTAGATCTTAAATCAATTTTTGAAAAACATTTAGCACACTATAGTTGGTCCAACAAATCATCTATACGAGGTAATTGGTATTTATTACTCACTATCACTTTATTCAATTATTTGTAATCTATGCATAACCGCAAAGATCCATCATTCTTTTTCACAAATAAGACTGAAGCACCTCAAGAAGAGTACTTGGGCGTGTAAATCCTTTGTCTAACAAGTCTTGTAACAATTTTTTTAGTTCCTTAAGTTCAATTGATATTATTCTATATAGGGGTACATATATTAGTTAGATTCTAAGAAGTAAATCAATATAAAATTTTATTTCTCGTTTCGGGGGTAATCTAGGAAATTTCTTTTGGAACATAATCTACATTGGTATCCTTTATATCAACATTTCTCACCACTGCCAAATATCCTTGGCACTTTGTTTATAACTTATGGGCTGCTAAAGCTAAAATTAAATTACTAGGTACATACTTCCACTAATTGTTCACTACTTGCAACTCTTTTACTAACCTTTTATGCTATTGATGACATCTTCATACTGTATCAGCTAGAACACACTTCAAAACACTTAAACACGGTCAACATATTTTGACTTTATTCTTTAACATGCTTTTGCAATGTCTTAACAATAAATTAAGAAAAGCTTATGTCTATCCAAGAGCCCTTCACATGAATTACCCATTTTGCATGCCTCAAATTTTAAATTTCCATTAGCAAACCTTCCTTTCTCATAATGCTTATACATAATATTATTGAAAACCAAACTGTCTACGAATCCTTTATATCAACAAAATGTATCATTGAAAACATTATCTTCATAAATTCTCTACTCTTAAATTCAATCCATCCCATAGCTTGCCAAATCTATTTATATACATAGGTTTCAACTCATCCATCTAAAAAGAGATTTATATATATTTTCAAAATACTCACTTTATTACAAATCGTTACCTTAGAGTTAACAACCTTGATCACATCATAACTCACTATCAATATTGTATTAACCATTTGTCATATTATTTCACATAAGCAAATCAAACAACCAATTCAAACCTTCTTTTCATCCAAACAAGCCATTGCCTTTATGTGCGGATAGAATCCTCTTATTTTCAGCTAATTCTTTTTCTTTCTACCCAAGACCCAAGAGGGTTCTCTTTATCATTGTTCATCAAAATGAGTTGAAAAGCTAAACTGGTAGTCCACACTTAAGAGGCATTGTCTAGGACATAGTTATTGATGCTTAAATATCGTATACGTGAATCCTTTGCTTCGATAGCCACAGGGAAACCTATTGCTCTAATACCTACTGGTCACGCCCCTACTTTTAAAGGCACATGAAACACGTACTTTATGAACATATTTTTTTTCATAACATGTATAATACATTCCTTTACAGATAGGTATTCCCATGTATACACAATATACAAACCAAGTTTATAAATATCAAAGTAACAACAGAAGCAAGGATCATGCCTGTGGCGTTCAGAGCATACTCTAGAGTACAAGTACATTATAAATCAAAATCCAGGAGCCATGGAAACAAAATAGGTTCACCAGAAATATATCACCTAACTAATCAACTATCTCGAGGGAAAAGACCAAACTATGTATTCTTATCTAAAAAAAATGTAGATATCGTGCACTGAGTTTGACAATTCAATGAACAGATAATACCTCCTATAACCTTTTAGATCAACATATGGATGTACTCATATTTTAAAATTTATCACGTAGAAAATATTAATTTGGAAGTGCATCCATTTGAGACCTATATTTGAAATATTTTCAAATCAAAGGATATTTAGATATCGAAAACCATATACTGTATTGTATGATCATTAAACAAATGTTGTTATGCATCAAAATATTTCCCATGAAAACATTAGGAGAATCTCATATCAGAACCACCATATCAGAGTTCAAGCCCTTCCGTACTTTAGTGGTGTAAGATTTGCCTATACTTAGTATCCCAGCTAAAGTTTGCCCTACCACCAATCAAGAGGACACGCGAAGGGACTCTAATATGGGCAATTTTCCAAGCACACAACAAAGGAAGGCAAATCACATATCATATAGTCGGCATCTTGCCCATATAGGAGGCATTTCACTCTCCTTCACATATCATATCCCGTGTGTTGGCCATCACACGAGGCTAATGTAATGTAATATCCTATAATTTTTTTTAAATAATGTTTTACTATAAACAGTATTATTTTTTTTTAAATGATTATGCATGTTTTGCTAAAAGCAAGTATACTTTTAATTAAAATAATTATTGTTTTGCTTAAAATAATTATATTGACCTCTAATAATTTTTTTTTTTAGAAATATTCTTTAAAATTTTATCGAGAAAAGTCATGATTTGATATTACAACTAAAGTTTTGCAATAATATAAATTTTTAAAAATTTTTGGGATATTTTAGGATGAAAAGTGGTATTTATATGAATATATATGAAATAAAATAAATAATAATCCTAAATATTTAATTATTAAAAAATAAAAAAAATAAAAGAGAAAAGAGAAACGGGGAGGGGGAGACGAAAACCGAGAGAGTTGCAAATTTTTGATGAATAGTGTGAATAGTAAGAATAGTAATCTCCATATTTTCTCTCTAGATTTGGAGTGTCTATAGGCCTCTGATCTCAAAACTAAGGGTACCATTGGATTTGCGACGGAGAGTACTATGATTTTGACTGAATAATTTTTCAAATCAACTGCAGAGTCGTCGCAGAACGGAAGTAGAAAATCTCAAAAGAAGGTAAACTATGAAACTCTTACTTAAAGGCCTCAAATTAGAAATTTGGCACCGTAGAAAGATTCAGGAGCTAGATAAACCTTAGGATATGAAATTTTTCAGCTATCTAACAACTTTTTATTCTTGGTGAATAGTATTTTTCAGCGGTGAATAGTGAATAGTATTTTTTGGCCATGAACAATAACCAAGTTCCAAAGTCATTTCCTTGATTTTTGGACGCTCCAGACACATTCTTGAAGTCTGTTTAGCCAAATGTGGATTGAGAAAGTGCATTTTTGGGCTGTCCAATCTGGAGCCTTACCCTGTGAGTAGATGATTTTTCCTATAATTTGCCGTATACTCTTTTTGATCTTTAAGCGTGTATTTGATTTTGTTTATGACATATTTACACTTTTATATGTTTCTGAAATGCATTAAAATTATCTGAATTGCTTACAATTTGGAATATAGTTCAAGAAGAGTATAGTTTTGAAAATGAATTTATGAACTCATGGAGTATCTGATTTCACATGTATTTCTCATTAAATGATAAAGTGAATATTTATGCATGTGGCATTATTTATTAAGTTATATGATTGCCTCGAGAAAGGGCATGTACATGTGATAAACCCTGAACATGGAATTTATTACAAATGAATCTGTACTGAGACTGAAAGTCTGTATTATATTTAGACGTTTATACTGGATTATATGGAATATGTGCATATGATATTTTTTGTGGAGGAATCCTATTGGAAACTCTATTTGCTAATAGCAGGTGATGTTAGCCTTGGTGCACCTTAATAACCTACCTAGTAGGGGAAGTTGCTAGCCTCGTATGTCGGCCAACACACAGGATATGATATGTGAAGAAGAGCGGGATGCCTCCTATATGGGCGAGATGCCAACTATATGAGATGTGATTTGCCTTCCCTTTCTTTGTGCTTAGGAAGTACCCATATTAGAGTCCCTTCGCATGTCCTCTTGAATGGTGGTAGTGCAAACCTTAGCGGGATGTTGAGTTTAGGCAAATCCTACACCAACGAAGTACGGAAGGGTCTGAACTCTGATATGGTGGTTCTGATATGGGATCTTCCTAATTTTTTCATGTGAAAGGTTTTAATTCATTATAATATTTGAATAATGATTATACCGTATTGCATATGACTTTGAATATCTGAATGTGATATGAACTGAGAATATTTGTAATGCGGGTCCCATATGGATGTACTCCTGAACTATATTTTTTGTGACAAATTTTAAAATATGAGTACATCGATATGTTGACCTAAGAGGTCATAAGAGGTATTATCTGCACACCGAGTTGTCAAACTCACTACACGTTATTTATATATTTTTCAGATAAGGATATAGAGTTTGGTCCTTTCCTTTCAGATAGTTGACTAGCCAGACGACATTTTCTCTGGTGAGCTGATTTTGTCTCTAGGGCTCATAGATTTTGATTTATATTGTACTTGTACTCTAGAGTATGCTCTATATGCCACAGGAAGGATTCCTGCTTCTGATGTACTTTGATGTTTATAGACTTGGTTTATATATTGTGTAAACATGGGAATACACATATGTAAAAGAGTATATTATACATGTTATGGAAAATATATAATCGTAAAGTATGTGTTTCACGTGCCCTAAAATTAGGGGTGTGACAAGTTGGTATCAGAGCATTAGGTTTCCCTGTGGCTATCAGAGTAAAAGATTCTTTAGTGGAACCTTTAGTATGGATATGAGTTGGATATATCTATTTGTTAAATTTTCTAGTATAAGATTGATTGAGTATTGTAGCATCTTAAGACATATCTATAGGTCGATTATTGCTTGAAAGTGAAAGAAGTAGGCATACCAAAGAATTTAAAAGAATTGAAACAGATACCAAATATGACGATGTTTGAATGTTATATCTATTTTACCCCGTTATCTAGATATGGTAAACTTTAATGTGATACTGAGAATGGATTGGTTAGTATCATACCATACCATTTTAGAATGTCATTTTAAGGTGATTAAATTCAATATTCCTGAAGAATTTTCTTTCTTGATATAAGGAGACCGTAGTGAGGTATCCAGTGATCTAATATTTGCTTTATCAGCCTATAAATTATTACAAAAAGGTGCCAATGATATTTGGTAGTGGTGGGAGATGTTGATATAAAATATACCAGTGTAAATCAAGTTCTAGTAGTTAGAGAATTTTTTGATGTAATTCCTAAGGAATTTCTAGGAATAACTCGAAACGATAAATATAATTTGGTGTTGATTAATTTCCTGGAACCTAACCAGTGTCTATATTTTCATGTAGAATGGCACCCACTGAACTTAATGAACTGAAAAAGAAATAGTTATAAGACATGTTAGACAAGGGATTTAAATGCCCTAGTACTTTTATTTAGAGTGCTCCAGTTCTATTTGTGAAAATGAAAGATAGATCACTATGACTATGCATAGATTATATAGAGTTGAATAAATTGACAATGTGGAATAAAAACCCATTATCTCATGTAGATGATCTGTTTGACCAGTTACAAGGTGCTCAACATTTTTCAAAAATTGAATTTATTTGATATCTGGACATCATCAATTGAGGATAAGGGAAGAAGATATTCGAAAAATTTCTTTTAGGACTCATTATGGATATTATGAGTTCTTGGCGATGTCATTTAATTTGACAAATGCCCCAATTACATTCATGGACTTAATGAATAGAGTATTTAAATTATTCTTGGATAAATTTATTATTTTCTTTATTAACAAAATATTAATATGTTTCGAGAGTACAGAGGGTCATAAACAACATTTAAAGATAGTTTTACCAACTCTAAGGGCGTATTGTTGGTAAGGATGGTATCCAAGTTGACCCTAAGAAAGTAGAAATGGTACACCAATGTCTATGTTTTACTACATTTAAAGATGAAGATCCAAATCCAATTTGTGCTTCCTGTGGTTGTCTGTCATCCATTCTATTTGAGTCATAATTAGATCAGGTACATGAACATATGCTTATAAAGTATCAATCAACTCCTCAACATTTGAAGTCGAGATAAGAATTCATCGTGCTGAGTGTGAGATGAACCTTTGTTCCATAGCTTGATCAAGAAAAGACAACAAACTATCAAAGAAGTGATTAACATTTAACAAACCTATCAGTTTGTGATGCATATTTAGTTGTGCCCAAGAGACTATTTGAAAATTTTCATTTAAAGTAGCAAAACCCCCTGGTAAGGCAATGAAGGCATTAGAATTGCTCATCATTCTAGCCATACGCTCATGCATGGAAGCTACCCTAAATTCTTCACCAATTGTCTTTCCTATGATGTTGGATGCAGCTAGAGTTGTAGGAACAATACCTAGAACTTGACATCCTCTTTGCATGTACAGTGGTAAACACGCACCCTATTAACCCACGGTTACCTCCACCATAGACTAAATGAATCTTTCTCTTAGCCAGCACCATACCTAGATTTTGTGCTGCTTCCAAATACTCTCCATCGTTTCCAAGACTAGAACCACAAAAGACACAAACAATCGAAACTGATGGAATGCAATTCTCTCCTTAGCTACACACACCCTAACTTGGAGTATGAAAGTAAAAATACTAACGTGTGCATTTATAGAACTCAGAGAATGGCATACTTATGATAGATATGCAAATAGGATAAGTATAATTAGAACAACTATGTGAGTGATTGGTGGATATCAGCTAAATTGAAGGTGAAAATTTCAACAACAAAAAAGACAGCACACGTGTATATGTACAGTAGTTGTGATTGTGGTTCATAATAAGCACATAATGAGAATGAGGTTAAGATATCACCAGAAATTTGTCTTTTCCTTGTAATCTTTGATGAAGCATTGATATCTTGATTCTTGTAGGAAAGTTGTAGGTGATAGGCGTAATTGTAAAAAAAAAGTGAAAATACAAACAAGTTAATTGTAGAAGAGACACAATCAAATGGTTTATTTTGTTTTCTCAATGTTTTTTCCAGTTGACTATCGGTATTATTAAGTCGATTAGCTATTTTGAGAAGTTTTAATCTGGACTGGTTTATTTTATAGTTGATTGATTACGTCTATTTTGAAGTAATCAACTGCATCCTACTAGTTAACTACGTATTCTTTGATTTTCACATATTTTTATAAGTTCAGAAATGTTTCTTTTTTCATGTGCTATTTTTCCACCGAATACCAACAACTTTAAAGTAGATTTTGGCACATATTCAAACCTTGCAGTCATCGATTTTTGCCGATATAACAGCTAAATTTTTGTTTACAAATTTTCAAGAATTACGACCATTGATTTTAATTTTCTTTCAATGCTTTGTCCAAATTTTTGACTTTTTATTTTGACATTGTTCTTTATTATACTTTATTCTCCCTTATTAATGTTTGGCATTAAATGCAAGGTTCTTTTCCTTATTACAAGGAGGGTTAATTTCTTTTCTTTGAAACTCAGTTATTATGGTATCCAAGTGTTTAGTAGTTTAAAGTAATGAAAAGTTTGAAAAGAATAGACGGATGATGGCCTTATGGTGTTTTGAAGAATGTAATTAAGAGAAGTAGTGGTGTTTAAGTTCTTGAGGAATAAAATATGGGAAGTAGGATTTAAATTAATCTTTAAACTCTTAATTTGGAAATATGGAGAATATTTTGAGAATCATCTCTGAAAATAATGTAAGTGATCAAGATATTTGTGTTAAAGGTTTATACCATGTTAAATTGAGTCTAGTATCTAGGATGTGAATTATGTTGAAATTGGAAATTCATGTATGAGTAATTATTGAGAAAAATCTTCTTGAAATGATTGGGTGAATTAAACGGGATTGATATAAGCTAGAATGAGGTGTTTTTAGATATGATAGAAGAAAGGCTTGAAATTTTTGATAATGAATTTATTGGTGTTAATAAGAAGGTATAGAGTTATTGTGATGAGGTAAATTGGAATTGTTAGACATATGTCAATGGTACATAAATGTTATAAAAGGTTTGGTGGATTTATTGTTACGTATGTTTAACATATTGATTAATGGACTTTAGGATAAAAATATATGATACATTAAGATGATGATATTCATGGAAGGATGTTGACATGTGAGAATCAAAGATGATTTGATAGAAGTCTGGAATAAGAAAAGATAGTTACCCAATAAGGATATGAATATGTTCTTTTATGTGTGTGTTTCCTAATATCAACTTATAGATTTAAAGGAATGAGATACACAATGGTTTAAGAGTTCCTTATATATGTGTGTGTGTGTGTGTGTGTGTGTGTGTGTGTATATATATATATGTATATATATATATAATTTTTTGAGTATTTTGTATGAAGTGAAGTTGACTAGAGAAGGAATACAAACACTTCAGTACAAGCTAAAAGACTATAAGAACCATGGATGTTGAGTACTAGAAATTATCAGTTGGTGACCACATATTCTTGTAAAACTCACCAATGAAAGAGGTAATGAGATTTGGAAGGAAGGAAAAAGTTAAGCTCTAGTATATAGACTCTTTTGAAAACATGAACAAAGTAGGCATAGTAGTGTATTGTCTAGCCTTGCCAACAGGATTAAGTAATGTGGATATAGTCTTTCTTGCATCACTGCTAAGGAAGTACCTATTAGATTTTTCTTATGTTACCTAATTCTAAGGAATTCAATTGGACAAAAATTTGGCTTAACTATGGGTAAATTGATGTCTATTGTTAATCAACAAATGAAGAACTTATGGATGAAAAAAATCCCTATGGTTAAGTTATATGGCAAAATTACACAAGTGAAGAGATTTCTTAGAAAGTAAAAATGATATACAGAGAAGATACCCCCAATTATTTGAGTAAAACGGTTGGTAACTCCGAATTATGCCTTGATTTCATTTCTTAAATGTGGTAGAATGGGTTAAAATTTGGGGACCGAATTTCTCAAGGGGGGAAGAATGTAATATCCCATAATTTTTTAAAAGTAATGTTTTACTATAAACAAGTATTTTTTTAAAAAAATGATTATGAATGTTTTGCTAAAAACAAGTATACATTTAATTAAAATAATTATTGTTTTGCTTAAAATAATTATATTAGTCTCTAATAAAATTTTTCTTTATTTTTAGAAATATTTTTTAAAATTTTATCCACAAAAGTCATGATTTGATAATGCAACTAAATTTTTGCAATAATAAATTTTTTTAGAAATTTATGAGATATTTTAGTATGAAAAATGGTATTTATATGAATTTATATGAAATAAAATAAATAATAATCCTAAATATTTAATTATTAAATAATAATAAATAAATAAAAGAGAAAAGAGAAACGAGGAGGGGGAGACAGAAATTGAGAGAGTTGTAGAATTTCGATGACTAGTGTGAATAGTATAAATAGTAACATTCATGTTTTCTCTCTAGATCTGGAGTGTCTACAGGCTTCCGATCTTAAAACTAAAGGCACCATTGGATTCACAGATTGGAAGTAGAAAATCTCAGAAAAAGTTAAACTCTGAAACTCTTACTTAAAGACTTCAAATTGAAAATTTGGCACCGTAGATGGATTCAAGAGCTAAATAAATCTTAGGATATAAAATTTTTTAGTTATCTGACAACTTTTTGTTCTTGGTGTATAGTATTTTTCGGCAGTGAAAAGTAATTTCAAGAGCTAAACTCTTACTTTTTGTTCTTGATTTTTGGACCCTCTGGACATATTTTTGAAGTCTGTTTAGTCAAATGTGGATTGAAAAACTATATTTTGGGGTCGTCCTGTAACAATTTTTTCTTTTATTATTATTATTATACAATATAGAGTTTACATACATGTCATTAATCAAAACATACGTACAACATATCAAACACATAAAAATCTACATCTTATTTATTCTGGTTGACCAATTCTTGAGATACAGGTGTGTGTAGTTGCACCTTCATCGAGATCTAAGCCAACTCGACCGCAAAAATTTTATTTGCTTCTAAGATCTGCCCAACATAAAGTAACTCGATCCAATGTGCACTAAAAACCAGAGCCATAGAAAAATCTACATAACTAATTTTCTGAACATGATATGGAAATATAGTAAGAATTAAATCCCAGTAAGTTCAACAATAAATAATCATCAATATAGCTCATCACATCATGTTCAGCAGTATAAACTACAGCAAATATCTTTGGTCACATTCATGCACTATATCTATGCACATGAGAATCGTACAATAATGACATGTATGACAGGATTAACTATTTCTAGAATATCATATGATGACTATCAATTTATTCTCATATCAAGCTACCCCAGTCAGGGTGAGTATTTTCTACTTTTCGATACGGGCTTTTCTCGCTCTGTTCGACATGGCCCACTTTCTCTTTCTTTTCTCATTAACTTGAACATAACCGATGGTAGGGCGTCACCTACTGGTGCACCACACAGGTTTTGCATGTGACCGTGCTCATTTCTTTTCTTTTCAAAATAATAGCCAAAAATATACTTTCAATAACAAGAATGTTCATTAAAATATAATTATTACCAAAAATCATTCGTAACCATGCCATAAACATAACCATTTCAAATATCACTTTATAAAATATTTCCATGTCAAAATTTCACACTTAAGATGGTAAAAAGTTCATGCAATGGCAATGACTATGGTATATACTAGTCATTTATTATTTTCATTTATAAGATTCTTTTTTTTTAATATTAATTTTATTTCTTTATTTTCTTGAAGCAGGTTTTCATCCTATCTAACCTTCTCTTAATCATCAGAGAAAACCTCCCTCAACTTAACTCTGATTTAGGTGATCTTGATATCAATTTAAAGACAAAATAATTATCTAAAACTCTTATGTTGAACAGTTGAATGAAATATTAAGAAATCGTCGTGATATTACTCCCTCAAAGAACATGTTATTTCTTCTCGGGTAAGTATTGACGTCTACCTACTAATCTGTCCATATCTCCCTAATAATAATTCCAAATTAAGTGATTCCAGTAGTTAAAAATCCGTGACACATATAGCTATAATTCTTATGTTAACCATTTATTTTAATTTCCTACAGAATGTTCCCAGAAATTAAAACACAGAAGATATCCAAACATATTCTTCCTTGATTAACCATTTTCTGACCATAGCTTACTAATCGGACCATATCTACCTCATATGGACTCCAAAATGTGTGATTCCAGTAGCTAACAATTCATGACACATATAGCTATAATTCTTATGTTAACCATTTATTTTAATTCCCTACAGAAGGTTCCCAGAAATTAAAACACAGAAGCTATCCTAACATATTCTTTCCTGATTAACCATTTTCTGACCATTGCTTACTAATCGGACCATATCTACTTCATATGGACTCCAAATTGCGTGATTCCAGTGGCTAAAAATCTGTGACACATATAGCCATAATTCTTATCTTAAGAATTTATTTTAATTACCTACAAAATATTCTCAAAAATTTAAAAATAGAAACTATCCAAACTTATTCTTCCCTGATTAACCATTTTCTGACCATTGCTTACTAATCGGACCATATCTACCTCATATGGACTCCAACTTGTGTGATTCCAGTGGCTTAAAATCCATGACACATATAGCTATAATTCTTATGTTAACCATTTATTTTAATGCCCTACAGACTATTCTCAGATTAAAAAACAGAAGCTATCCTAACATATTCATCCCAGATTAACCATTTTCTGACCATTGCTAATTAATCGGACCATATCTACCTCATATGGACTCCAAATTGCGTGATCCCAGTGGCTATCAATCAGTGAAACATATAGCTATAATTCTTATGTTAATAATTTATTTTATTTCCCTACAAATTGGTCCTAGAAATTAAAACAAAGAAACAATCCTAACATATTCTTCCCTGATTAACAATTTTCTGACCATTACTTACTAATCGGACCATATCTACCTCATATAGACTCCATATTGCGTGATTCCAGTGGCTATCAATCCGTGACACATATAGCTATAGTTCTTATGTTAATAATTTATTTTATTTACCTACAAAATGGTCCCAAAAATTAAAACACAGAAGCTATCCTAACATATTCTTCCCTGATTAACCATTTTCTTACCATTGCTTACTAATCGGATTATATCTACCTCATATGGACTCCAAATTGCGTGATTCCAGTGGCTAAAATTCTGTGACACATATAGTTATAATTCTTATGTTAACCATGTATTTTAATTCCCTACAGAATGTTCCTAGAAATTAAAACACAGAAGCTATCCTAACATATTCTTCCTTAATTAACCATTTTCTGACCTTTGCTTTCATATTGGACCATATCTACTTCATATAGATTCCAAATTGAGTGATTCCAGTGGCTACAAATCCATGAGACATACATCTACATTTTTTATGTTAATCATTTATTTTAATTCCTTACCAATTCTTTCCAAAATTTTAAAAACTGAAGCATAAAAGTTTGCCACCCATAGCTATACCTATGAAGAACTATCTACACTAACCTAAGTATTCAAACATACATAATATGTAACATGATATAGCAACATCCATGACCAATCATTAAAGTTATAAGATCAAAATCTAATATAAATATTACAAGTTTCAAAACTTTTCTTCAAAAGGAAATATTGTTAAACTTACCTGGAGCACTTAGTCATCTTTCTTCCTTTCTTCCTCTGCTTTCCTCACTCTACCTTGCTTCTATTTTTCCTCTCCCTCACTTGGACGAAACTTCTAATGTTCTAAGGGTGGGTTTTGCTTAAATAGACCATCAAATAATTCACCTTTCATGATCATGGGTCTACCTTATCACAATTTGGATACACTTGGTTGAATTTTTTGAAAACAAACAACTTATGTTCTTGTCTTCCTCTTCCTTAGTCAAGATATGCATAGCAAAAGGAGATTTGTATTTTGACAATTATGATAATATGTTTCTAAGATGAGGGACAAGGTCCCTTTGATTTAGGGATTCATTTCCTTTTTCTTTTGTCTTAATCAAGTATGATAGGTGTGCCTTTTTAGGTGGCAAATTTCTAGCCCTTGAATCTCCATTATTTGGTTGAAATTATTTGTGTGGGATAGGAATGTTATGTCCTAATGCCATGTATTATCATACCACTTGCTAAAATTATGATTGTAGGATATAGATGTTTTGTCCTAAATCCTTGTATTATCATACCACTTGGTAAAATTATGAATGTAGGATATCACACCACTTGCTAAATTTTTGTCTTAATGCCATGTCACCAATCTTGATTACACCATTATTTCATCACTTTACTTTTACTTTTATTTTTTTACCTCTTTTGTTTAGGCTCATTCTTGCCCATTTTCTTTACTTTGGTTAAAATTCTACCTTTAATAATGGGCTTAGTCACATTTTCATGATTTTTGGGCTACCGGTCCAATTCCTATATCCTAGTCCTAGTTTATGTTTTATTTCTTCATTGGGCTATCCTATTGGCTTGCTAAAAATTCATGTGAAGTAGAAAAACTCTATTTGAAGTTTCCGTAGGTGAAAGCCCAATTTATGGGTGGAGATACTAAACTTACTAACTTTTGCTTTTAAATTAAGAAAAATTAACCTAATCCAATCTTCTTGAAATTTTAAGACATTTACTTACTTTACAAAAATTTATCTTCCTTGCCTAAGAATTTCACCTTTCTTTAGGATGCTTATTTCTAATATTTCCTCTTAGGTTTTTTTTCTTTACCTATTCCATTAATATTAGAACATTTCTATGCATACACGTAAGGTGAAGAATTTATAAGGATTATATTTCCTTAGATATCTAAAAATTGTCTAATAAATTTATTTCCTTAATTAAATATTTATGCACCTTTATCAATAAAAGAAATGAAATTAGGGATATTACTTTGAATACTCTTGTACTTTTATTAATACATGAAACAAAATTAGAGATGTTACATTTCTTTCCCCCTAAAAGAAATTTTGTCCTCAAAATTTCATAAATTACCTAATTAGAACAATTTCGGATATTTCTTCCTCATGACTTCTTATAGTTCCCAAGTTGCTTCTTCCGAAGTTAAATCTTCCCATAACACCTTAACTAGGGGAATAGTTTTGTTCCGGAATTGCTTCACGTTAGTGTCCAATATAGATGCTGGTACTAACTGGTATGTCATGTTCTCATTTATTTGTATTGGTTCATCCCGTATTATATGTGAAGAATCTGGAAGATACTTCCGTAGCTGTGATACAAGGAAAACATTGTGCAGGATGGAAAAATTCGGTGGAAGGGCAACTTGATATGTTGACGTCCCCACTTTCTTCAAAATCTGATAGGGTCCCAAAAATCGCAGACTTAGCTTTCTAGTTTTGAGAAACCTACCAACTCTAGTAGTCGAGGAAAGTTTCAGAAATATATGGTCTCTTTCCCCAAACTCTAGAGGTCTATGTCTCTTATCATAATAACTCTTTTGCTGACTTTGTGCTGTAAGTATTTTGTCTCGTATCATTCTGATTTGTTCAGTGGTCTGTTGAACTAAATCAGGACCCAACAAGTTCTTTTCTCCTACCTCAAACCAACATAGTGGAGATCGGCACTTCCTATCGTATAAAGCTTCGTAGGGGGCCATCTTAATACTGGAGTGATAACTATTATTATAACAAAACTCTACTAAAGGTAGGTAATTATCCCATTCTTTACCTTGCTCTATTACACAGGCCCTTAACATATCTTCTAGAGTTTGAATTGTCCGTTCTGTCTACCCGTCAGTCTGAGGATGATAGGCAGTACTGAATCGCAACTGGGTTCCAAAAGCTTCCTGCAATACCTTCCAAAACCTCGACATAAACCTGGGATCTCTATCAGAAATGATATTTAAGGGAATTCCATGAAGTCTAACTATTTCCTAGACGTACAACTGGGCCAATTTGTCCAGTGAATAGTTAATCTTTATGGGCAAAAAGTGAGCAGATTTGGTTAATCAGTCAACAATTACCCAGATAGAGTCATGTCCCACTGAAGTCTTAGGTAATCCCACAACAAAATACATTGAGATACTGTCTCATTTCCATTTAGGGATCTCAAGAGGTTGTAGAAATCCCGCTGGCTTTTGATGCTCCACCTTCAACTTTTTATAAATGAGACATTTCGCGACAAACTCGGAAATGTCCTTTTTCATCTTTGGCCACCAATACATCCTCTTTAAATCCTAGTACATTTTAGTGCATCCAGGATGGACTGTGTATTTACTCTGATGCGCTTCCTTCAGGATCTTAGTCCTCAACTCTCGTTCTTGAGGGACATAAATCCTTCCCTGATACACAATTGCTCTATCTTCCATGATAGAAAAATTACCTTGGTCTTTATGATCTTGTAAGTATTGGTCGTGAGCTTGAGCCTCTTTGATCTAGGATCTAAGGTCACACCCTATACTTAAACCATTAATGACTAGCGTCTTTGGAGTAAGAGTAGTGGCTAGCTTCAAATTTTGAAACTCCTCTAGCATCTGCATCTCATACACCATCATCTGACCCATATACAGAGATTTTCGACTCAAGGTATCTGCTACAACATTTGTCTTTCCTGGATGATACTTTATCTCAAACTTGTAGTCATTGAGGAATTCTACGCATCTTCGTTGCCTCATATTTAACTCCTTCTAATCAAAGAGGTATTTAAGAATATTATGAGCACAATATACTTCAAAGGTTTCCCCGTACAAATAGTGCCGCCAAATCTTTAAAGCAAACACCATTGTTGCCAATTCAAGATCATGGGTTGGATAGTTTCCTTCGTGAGGTCTCAGTTGCCTAGAGGTGTAAGCAACTACTCTCTTATCTTGCATCAGCACACATCCTAGCCCTTTCTTTGAAGCGTCACTATACACTTCAAAATGTCTTGTAGGGTCTAGAATAATTAAAACAGGAGGAGTGGTCAGTCTTGTCTTAAGCTCCTGGAAACTAGCTTCACATTGATCAATCCATTTGAATGGACTTCCCTTCTTGGTCAATTTAATCAATGGCAAGCCTATACGAGAGAAGTTTGTATAAACCTCCTGTAGTATCCTGCCAAACCCAGGAAACTTCTGACTTCCGTAATCGTCTTTGGTCTCTCCCATTGAATCACTTCTTCCGTCTTGCTAGGATCTACGGCTACCCCTCTATTAGAGATGACATGTCTGAGAAACTTCACCTCTGACAACCAAAATTCACACTTCTCTAATTTGGCATATAACGTTTTCTCTTTCAGCACTTGCAGCACGATTCAGAGATGTTGTTTATGTTCTTTCCCACTCTTAGAATATATTAAGATGTTATCAATGAATACTACAACAAATTGATCTAGGTAGGATCGAAAAATGCGATTTATGTAATCCATGAAAATTGCAGGTGCATTCGTCAACTCGAAGGGCATTACGAGAAACTCATAGTGCCCATACCCAGTCTTGAAGGCAGTTTTTGGTACGTCTTCCTCCTTGATCCTAATCTGATGATATCCTGACCTCAAGTCAATTTTATAAAAGATGGAGGCTCCCTTCAGTTGATACAATAAGTCATCTATCCTAGGGAGAGGGTACTTGTTTTTGATAGTCACCTTATTCAGTTGTCTGTAATCTATGCATAGTCTCAAGCTCCCGTCTTTCTTCTTAACAAACAATACAGGAGCTCCCCAAGGTGATACACTCGGTCTAATGAATTGCTTGTCTAATAGTTCCTCCAACTGTTTCTTGAGTTCCTGTAGTTCCTTCGAGGCCATTCTATATGGTGCAATAGAGATAGGCCCTGTCCCAGGTAGGAGATCAATAGAGAACTCTATCTCTCTCTTGGGAGGTTAGCCTAGAATATCTGATGGAAATACTTCAAGAAACTCATTGGCTATTGGGATTTCATCAAGCTTCAATTCGACTTCTAGGTTTGATAAATACAAGAGAATGTATCCAAGCACTCCATTCTTCAACTGCCTATTAACTTAATTGGCATTAAGCATCAATAACTGCACCTCATCTTTTGGAGTAGGAGGTAGAAATTTAACGGTCTTGTTACAACAATTCAGCAAGACTTAATTTCTAGACATCCAGCCTAACCCTAGAATGACCTCAATACCTCTTAAAGGTAAACAGACAAGGTCTACAGAAAAAAGTTGTCATGGATGGTGACTTGAGAGTCCTTACATACAGAGGAAGTTAATACCCTTTCCACTGTGAGGGTTACTGCGGATAGCCCATAGGGAGTTTCAGAAATAGGAAACTGAAACTTCCTAATACATTCTTCCAATATAAATGAATGACTAGCACCAGAGTCAAATAACACCATAAGAGCAAATCCATAAATATAGCATGTACCTTGAATCATTTCAGAAGATTGAGTTGCCTCTTGGCCGCTCAGGGTGAAAACCCTTCATTTCACCTGAGGCCTCTGTTCTGGCTGCTTCCCCACATTATGTGGGCAGTTTCTCGCAAAATGACCCTTCTGTCCGCAGTTAAAGCAGACATCTTGTCCCATATAGCATGGCCGATTACCATGCATGCGTCTACACTTAGTGCACTTGACTAGGGCCAGGTCTTGTTGGAAAGGTCTGGGACCCGCAGTCAATGGCCTCTTACCAGCTCTATATCCACTTTTTCTCACATTCTTGCTAGGGTTGGAAAAAAATTTCTTCCTTTTCTATAGGTTTTGCCTTTGCTTTTCGTCCTCCACTGCCTTTAAACTTTTCTCTAAGAGTCTGCATTTATTGATTAGAGGCACAAACTCCCTAATCTCTATAGCTATAACAGCATTCTTTATGTTTGGGTTCAGTCCCGCTTCAAACTTAACAGCCTTCCATGCTTCATTAGGTTTAAATCGCAGATAAGAGGAGAACTTAGACAATTCCTCGAACTTCGCGATGTATTGGTCTATAGTCATGCTACCCTACCTGAGTTGGAGAAATTCAATCTCTTTCTTTGCCCGCATAGTACTTGGAAAGTACTTTTCCAAAAAGGTGTCTTTGAACACCTGCCAAGTGATCTGCCTTCCCTGGTGAGCTAAAAGTTCTCTAGCTCCACGCCACCAGTATTCTGCTTCATCTTTTAGCATATATCCAGCGAAGATTACTTGTTGCTCCTCAGTACTGCCCATCACTTTAAAGATTTTCTCTAACTCCCTTATCCATCTTTCAGCTACAATCGGGTCAAAGCTGCCTTGAAAACAAGGTGGCCTAGTCCTTAGGAACTCGAATATGCCGTTATCATTTCCAGCCATCCGGTTGTTAACACCATTCACACCATTCAAGTTATTAGCATTCTGGAGGTATTGTAGAATTTGATTAGTGGTCATGACTTGGCCTTGAATTACCGTGGCCAGGTTGTGCAGGGTTTCTTTTGCATTATTTGCCGGATTCCTCCTTGGTGGTGCCATTTCTTACTGTGGTAAAAACAAAGTTATGCTGCTATTAAGGTGATCAAGCCCAATAGTTAGTTTAAAAATATTTAATAGCAGTCATAACACCACCTCGGCATGTAGGTAGGAAACACTAGTAATTTCTTACCTATATGAATTCACTGATCTCTACACAGCATAACAACAAACATACTCAAGACACTATAAGATCGATTCAGATAACCATCCACCCACTGGCCATCTAGGATCGACCTGCTTTGATACCAATTATGTAACAAATTTTTCCTTTTTATTATTATTATACAATATAGAGTTTACATACATGTCATTAATCAAAACATACATACAACATATCAAACACATAAAAATCTACATCTTATTTATTCTGGTTGACCAATTCTGGAGATACAGGTGCGGGTGGTTGCACCTTCATTGGGATCTAAGCCAACTCGACCACAAACATTTTATTAGCTTCTGGGATCTGCCTAACATAAAGTAACTCGATCCAACGTGCACTAAAAACCAGAGCCATAGAAAAATCTGCATAACTAATTTTTCGAACTTGATATGGAAATATAGTGAGAATTAAATCCTAGTAAGTTCGACAATAAATCACCATCAATATAGCTCATCACGTCATTTTTAACTGTGTAAACTACATCAAATATCTTTGGTCACATGAATGCACTATATCTATGCACATGAGAATCGTACACTAATGACATTTATGACAAGATTAACTATTTCTAGAATATCATATGATGACTATCAATTTATTTTCATATCAAGCTACCCTGGTCAGGGTAAGTATTTTCTACTCTCCGGTACAGGTTTTCTCGCTCCGTCCGACATTGCCCACTTTCTCTTTCTTTTCTCATTAACATGAACATAACCGTTGGTAGGGCGCCCCCTACTGGTGCACCACACAGTTTTGCCATGTGACTGTGCACATTTCTTTTCTTTTCACAATAATAGCCAAAAATATGCTTTCAATAACAAGAATGTTCATTAAAATATAATTATTACTAAAAATCATTCGTAACCATACCATGAACATAACCATTTCAAATATCACTTTATAAAATATTTCCATGTCAAAATTTCACACTTAAGATGGTAAGAAGTTCATGCAATGTTAATGGCTATGGCATATACTAGTCACTTATTATTTTTATTTATAAGATTCTTTTTTTTTAAATAATAATTTTATTTCCTTATTTTCTTATTGCAGGTTTTCATCCTATCTGACCTTTTCTTACTAATCAGAGAATACCTCCCTCAATTTAACTCCGATTTAGGTGATCTTGATATCAATTTAAAGAAAACATAATTATCTAAAACTCTTATGTTGAAAAGTTGAACGAAATATTAAGAAATCATGGTGATATTACTACCTCAAAAAACATGTTATTTCTTCTCGGGTAAGTTCTGACCTCTACCTACTAATCTGTCCATATCACCCTCATAATAATTCTAAATTAAGTGATTCCATTGGCTAAAAATCTGTGACACATATAGCTATAATTCTTATGTTAACCATTTATTTTAATTCCCTACCGAATGTTCCTAGAAATTAAAACACAGAAGATATCCTAACATATTCTTCCCTGATTAACCATTTTCTGACCATTGCTTACTAATCGGAACATATCTACCTCATATGGACTCCAAATTGCGTGATTCCAATGGATAACAATTCATGACACATATAGCTATAATTATTATGTTAACCAATTATTTTAATTCCCTACAAAATGTTCTCATAAATTAAAACACATAAGCTATCCTAACATATTCTTCTCTGATTAACCATTTTCTGACCATTGTTTACTAATCGGACCATATCTACCACATATGGACTCCAAATAGCGTGATTCCAGTGGCTGAAAATCTGTGACACAAATCGTTATAATGCTTATGTTAACCATTTATTTTAATTCCCTACAGATTGTTCCCAAAAATTAAAACACTGAAAATATCCTAACATATTCTTCCCCGATTAACTATTTTCTGACCATTGCTTACTAATCAGACCATATCTACCTCATATAGACTCCAAATTGCGTGATTCCAGTGGCTAAAATCCGTGACACATATAGCTATAATTCTCATGTTAACCATTTATTTTAATTTCCTACAAATTATTCCCAGAAATTAAAACACAGAAGCTATCCTAACATATTCTTCCAAGATTAACCATTTTCTGACCATTCCTTACTAATCAGACCATATCTACCTCATATGAACTCCAAATTGCGTGATTCCAATGGCTAACAATCAGTGACACATATAACTATAATTCTTATGTTAATAATTTATTTTATTTCCCTACAAAATGGTCCAAAAAATTAAAACACAGAAGCTATCCTAACATATTCTTCCTTGATTAACCATTTTCTTACCATTGCTTACTAATCGGAACATATCTACCTCATATGGACTCCAAATTGAATGATTCCAGTGGCTAAAAGTCTGTGACACATATAGCTATAATTATTATGTTAACCATTTATTTTTATTCCCTACAGAAGGTTCCTAGAAATTAAAACACAGAAGCTATCCTAACATATTCTTCCCTAATTAACCATTTTCTGACCTTTGTTTACAAATCTGACCATATCTACCACATATGGACTCTAAATTGAGTGATTCCAGTGACTTAAAATTTGTGAGACATACATCTACATTTTTCATGTTAACCAATTTTTTTAATTCCTTACCAATTCTTCCCAGAATTTTAAAAACTGAAGCATAAAAGTTTGCCACCCATAGCCATTCCTATGCAGAACTATTTACACCAACCTAAGTATTCAAACATACATAATATGTAACATGATATAGCAACATCCATGAGCAATCATTAAAGTTCTAAGATCAAAATCTAATATAAATATTACAAGTTTCAAAACTTTTCTTCAAAAAGAAATATTGTTAAACTTACCTAGAGCACTTAGTCCTCTAGACTTCTTCCTCTCCTTTCCTCACTCTACCTTGCTTCTATTTTTCCTTTTACTCACTTGGACAAAAATTCTAATGTTCTAAGGTTGGGTTTTGCTTAAATAGACCATCAAATAATTCAACTTTCATGATCATGGGTCTACCTTATCACAATTAGGATACACTTTGTTGAATTTTGGGAAAACAAACAACTTATGTTCTTGTCTTCCTCTTCCTTAGTTAAGATATGCATAGAAAAAGGAGATTTGTATTTTGAAAATTATGATAATATGTTTCTAAGATAAGGGACAAGGTCCCTTTGATTTAAGGATTCATTTCCTTTTTCTTTTGTCATAATCAAGTATGATAGGTTTGCCTTTTTAGGTGGCAAATTTCTAGCCCTTGAATCTCCATTATTTCGTTGAAATTATTTGTGTGGGATAGGAATGTTTTGTCCTAATGCCATGTATTATCATACCACTTGCTAAAATTATGAGTGTAGGATATAGATATTTTTTCCTAAAGCCTTGTATTATCATACCACTTGATAAAATTATGAATGTAGGATATCACACCACTTGCTAAATTTTTGTCTTAATGCCATGTTACCAATCTTGATTACACCATTTTTTCATCACTTTACTTTTATTTTTATTTTTTTCCTCTTGTGCTTGCGCTCATTCTTGCCCATTTTCTTTACTTTGGTTAAAATTCTACCTTTCATAATGGGCTTGGTCACATTTTCATGATTTTTGGCCTACCGGTCCAGTTTCTATATCCTAGTCCAAGTTTATGTTTTATTTCTTCATTGGGCTAACCTATTGGCTTGCTAAAAATTCATGTGAAGTAGAAAAACACTATTTGAAGTTTCCATATGTGAAAGCCCAATTTATGGGTGGAGATACTAAACTTAGTAACTTTTTCTCTTAAATTAATAAAAATTACCATAATCCAATTTGTTTGAAATTTTAAGACCTTTACTTACTTTACAAAAATTTATCTTCCTTGCCTAAGAATTTCACCTTTCTTTAGGATGCTTATTTATAATATTTTCTCTTAGGTTTTCTTTATTTACCTATTCCATTAATATTAGAACATTTCTATGCAAACACGTAAGGTGAAGAATTTCTAAGGATTATATTTCCTTAGATATCTAAAAATTGTCTAATAAATTTATTTCCTTAATTAAATATTTATGTACCTTTATCAATAAAAGAAATGAAATTAGAGATGTTACTTTGAATACTCTTGTACTTTTATTAATACATGAAACAAAATTAGGGATGTTACATGTCCAATCTAAAGCCCTTACCTTGTGAGTAGATATTTTTCCTATGACTTGCCTTATACTCTTCTTGATCTTTAAGCGTGTATTTGATTATGTTTATGACATATTTACACTTTTATATGTTTCTGAAATGCATAAAAATTATCTGAATTGCTTACAATTTGGAATATAGTTCAAGAAGAGTACAATTTTAAAATGAATTTCTGAACTCATGGAGTATGTGATTTCACATGTATTTCTCGTTAAATGATAAAGTGAATATTTATGCATGTGGCATTATTTATAAAGTTATATGATTGCCTCGAGAAATGACATGTACATGTGATAAACCCTGAATGGGGAATTTATGACAGATAAATCTGTATTGAGACTGAAAGTCTGTATTATATTGAAAAGTTTAAATTGGATTGTATGGCATATGTGCATATGATATTTTCTGTGGAGGAATCCTATTGGAAACACTGTCTACTAACAATAGGTAATGTTAGCCCTGGTGCACCTTGATAACCTACCTAGCAAGGGGTGGTGTTAGCCTCGTGTGTCGGCCAACACACGGGATATGATATGTGAAGGAGAGCGGGATGCCTCCTATATGGGCGAGATGCCAACTATATGAGATGTGATTTGCCTTCCCTTGATTTGTTCTTGGGAAATACCCATATTAGAGTCCATTCGCATGTCCTCTTGAATGGTGGTAGGGTAAACCTCAGCGAGATGTTGAGTTTAGACAAATCTTACACCAACAAAGTACGGAAGGGCCTGAACTCCAATATGGTGGTTCTGATATGGGATCCTCCTAATGTTTTCATGTGAATGGTTTTGATGCATTACAATATTTGAATAATGATTATACCGTATTGCATATGACTTTGAATATCTAAATGTTATATGAATTGAAAATATTTGAAATGTGGATCCCATATGGATGTACTTCTTAATTGTATTTTCTGTGACAAATTTTAAAATATGAGTACGCTGGTATATTAACCTAAGAGATCATAGGAGGTATTATCTGCTCATCAAGTTATCAAACTCATTATACGTTATTTATATGTCTTTTAGATAAGCATATAGAGTTTGGTTCTTTCCCTTCAGATAGTTGACCAAGTAGATGACATTTTCTCTAGTGAGTCTATTTTGTCTCTAGGGCTCATAGATTTTGATTTGTATTGTACTTGTACTCTAGAGTATGATCTATATGCCACAGGCAGGATCCCTACTTCCACTGTTCTTTAATGTTTATAGACTTTGTTTATATATTGTTTAAACATGGGAATACACATATGTAAAAGAGTGTATTATACATGTTATGAAAAATATATGATTGTAAAGTATGTGTTTCTTGTGTCCTAAAATCAAGTTGCACCTGGGCTAACATAACCTGCTATTAGCAAACAGTGTTTCCAATAGGATTCCTCCATAGAAATTATCATTTACACATATACTATATAATCCAATACATAGTTTTTCAGTATAACGCATGCTTTCAGTCTTAGTATAGTTCATTTGTCATAAATTTTCTAATCAGGATTTATAACATATACATGTCCATTTTTAAGGCAATCATATAGCTTTATAAATTAATGCGATGTGCACAATATATTTCCTTTACCATATGATGAGAAATACATTTAAAATGACATATTCAATGAATTCAAAAATCCATTTTTAAAATCATACTCTTTTTGAACTATATGCCATATTGTAAATAATTCAGATAATTTAATCCATTTCAGAGACATATAAAAGTATAAATAACTTGTAAATATAATCAATTAAACATTTAAAGTTCAAGAAGAGCATAGGGTAAGTCATAGAAAGAATTATCTACTCACAGAGTAAGACTCCAAGTTCGTCAGCCCTAAAATGCACTTTTTCAATCTAAATTTGACCAAATATAGCTCAAAATCGAGTCCAGAAAGTCCAAAAACCTAGAAAATGACTCCATAATTGCAAAATTTGTCCTCTAGGAGTTTATCCAACACTGGTCATCTGATGGGTACTATTTACAGTCAGAATTACTATTCACCACAAAAAAGCACTATTCATATCGGCCGGATATACTATTCAAAACGCACAAAAAGTTGTCAGATGGCTGAAAAATTTCATATCCTAAGATTTATCTATCTCATGAATCCATGTACGGTGTCAGATTTTTAATTTGAAGACTCTAAGTAGGAGTTTCTGAATTTACCTTTTTCTAAGATTTCCTACTTTCGATCTACAGTTGATTTAAAAAATTATTCAACCAATATCATAGTACTCTTCGTCCTAAATCCAGTAGTACTCTTAGTTTTAAGATCGGAGTATCAAAGATACACAAGTTCTAAAGAAAAAGAAAATGAGGAAAAATTACTATTCACTCTCACTATTCATTCTCCAGAAACTTTCTCCGTCTCCTTTTTTTAAAATAATAATTGAGGGACTAATTAGAAATTTACTAATTATTGGAGGACGTCCTTGCAAATTTTAATATTTAAATTTTGTCCCCTAAACTTTTATAAATTATATTTTAACCCCTAAACTTTTAAGAAATTACAATTTGACCCCAAAAATATTAAAAAGTTTTCATTTTCATCCTTAAAATCTTTCAATTACATCCCTAATCCTTTATTTCTTATAATAATCTATGCATAAATG
This sequence comes from Gleditsia sinensis, assembly GCA_037074535.1. Classification (NCBI taxonomy): domain Eukaryota; kingdom Viridiplantae; phylum Streptophyta; class Magnoliopsida; order Fabales; family Fabaceae; genus Gleditsia; species Gleditsia sinensis. Next base: position 27,772,459 of record CM073467.1, on the reverse strand, counting down.
AAAATAACTAAATTTTAAGGGTATTACAAAGTTAATCTAATCTTAAGCATTTTGAAGCTATCTTCATATTTGTGAGTCCATTTAAAAGACTTCCCTTTTTTGGTTAACCTGGTTAAGGGCCAGGCTATTTGAGAGAAACCCTATATGAATCCTCTCCTTCTCCATGTGTAGGTGACAACATTCTTATATTACTATCTATCACAAGATGCATGAACATTCGTCCCGTTCCTCAACCTTTTGCTTTAACATCAAAATTTCATCTTCAATTTGTTCAAGGTGAGTAGATAGAGCCACAATTTTTGCATTCATAGCTGTAACTTGTTCTTCATAGACTCTAACATGAGTGAAAGACTTAGAAGAGGAGCTTGCTGCTAATACATTTTGAGCTTGAGATCCTAGCCCATATATACATCCTTTATTGTTCATGCCTCCAACAACATTGTTTGAATGTTGAATGAAGTGTTGGCTAGAACCTTCATTGCTTTAAGATTGAGACTACCTCTTAACTAATTTTGTTTGATACATTTCCTGAAAAAATAAAGTTGTTAAAAAAATTAATATTTGTAAAGATATAGAAATAAAATAGTAGTGACTACATACAACAATCCTTCTTTGCTGTTCGTTGAACCACTCTTATGGCTTCCTCTTAGACCGGTGAAGCTGCTCATATAACTCAAAACATGTTGGTTGTCACAACCCTAATTTTAAGGCACATGAAACACATACTTTACGAACATATATTTTCTATAACATGTATAATACAATCCTTTATATATAGGTATTCTCATGTATACACAATATATATACCAAGTCTATAAACATCAAAGTACAGCAGAAGCAAAAATCCTATTTGTGGCGTTCAGAGCATATTCTAGAGTACAAGTACAATATAATAAAAAATCTATGAGCCTTGGAAACAAAATAGACTCACCATAGATTAGGTTGCCTAACTAATCATCTATCCAAAAGAAAGAGACCAAACTCTATACTTTTATCTGAAAAATGTAAAAATATCATGTAGTGAGTTTGACAACTCAGTGAGCAGATAATACCTCCTATGACATCTTAGTTCAACATATGGATGTACTCATATATTCAAATTTGTCACATTGAAAATTATAGTTTAGAAATACATCCATATGGGACCCACATTTTAAATATTCTCAATTCAAATCACATTCAAATATCCAAAATCATATGCAATACAGTAAGATCATTATTCAAATGTTGTTATGCATCAAAATATTTCACATGAAAACATTAGGAGGATTTCATATCAGAACCAATATATCAGAGTTCAAGCCCTTCCATACTTTGGTGGTGTAGGATTTACCTATACTTAGCATCCCAGCTAAGGTTTGCCCTACCACCATTCAAGAGGACACACGAAGGGACTCTAATATAGGCATTTTCTAAGTACATAGCAAGGGAGGAAAAATCACATATCATATAGTCGGCATCTCGCCTAGATAGGAGGCATCCTGCTTTCCTTTACATATCATATCCCGTGTGTTGGCCATCACAGGAGGCGAGCACCATCCTTGCTAGCTAAGGTATCAAGGTGCACCTGGGCTAACATTACCTGTTGTTAGCAAACAGTGTTTTTAATAAGATTCCTACACATAAATCATATTTGCACATAAGTCATATCATTCAAAATAGAGGTTTCAATATAAATTTAGAATTTTTAGTCTCAGTACAATTCATTTGTAAAAAACTTCCCAATCAGGGTAATTGTAACATCCCGTAATTTTTAGATATTTTCCTTAGAAATTCTTCACCTTACATATATGCATAGAAATGTTCTAATATTAATGGAATAGGTAAAGAAAGAAAACCTAAGAGGAAATATTAGAAATAAACATGTTAAAGAAAGGTGAAATTCTTAGGTAAAGAAAGATAAATTTTTGTGAAGTAAGTAAAGGTCTTAAAATTTCAAGAAGATCGGATTAGGGTAATCTTTCTTAATTTAAGAGCAAAAGTTACTGAGTTTAGTATCTCCACCCGTAATTGGGCTTTAACCTATAGACATTTCATATAGAGTTTTTCTACTTCACATGAATTTTTAGCAAGCCAATAGGATAGGCCAAGGAAGAAATAAAACATAGACTTGGACTAGGATATAGAAATTGGACCGATAGCCCAAAAATCATGAAAATGTGACCAAGCCCATTATGAAAGGAAGAATTTTAACCAAAGTAAGGAAAATGGGCAAGAATGAGCCCAAACCCAAGAGGAAAAATAAAAATAAAAATAAAATTAAAGTGATGAAATATTAGTGTAATCAAGATTAAGTGACATGGCATTAAGACAAAAATTTGACAAGTGGTGTGATTCTACATTCATCATTTTGGCAAGTGGCATAATAATACAAGGCTTTAGGACAAAAACATCTATATCCTACATTCATAACTTTAGCAAGTGGGTAATAATACATAGCATTATGACAAAACATCATTATCCTACACAAATAATTTTAGTTAAGTAAGGAAAATTCAAGGGCTAGAAATTTGCCACTTAAAAAGGCAAATCTATAATACTTGATTAAGACAAAAGAAAAAGGAAATGAATCCCTAAATCAAAGGGATCTTGCCCCATATCTTAAGAACATATCATCATAATTTTCAAAATACAAATCTCCTTTTTCTATGCATATCTTGACTAAGGAAGAGGAAGACAAGAACATAAGTTGTTTGTTTTCCAAAAATTCAACAAAGTGTATCCTAATTGTGATAAGGTAGACCCATGATCATGAAAGGTGAATTATTTGGTGGTCTATATAAGAAAACCCACCCTTACAACATTAGAATTTCGTCCAAGTGAGGGAGAGCAAAAATAGAAGCAAGGTAGTGTGAGGAAAGAAAGAGGAAGGAGAAGTCTAGGAGACTAAGTGCTCCAGGTAAGTTTAACAATATTTCTTTTTGAAGAAAACCTTTGAAACTCATAATATTTATATGAGATTTTGATCTTAGAACTTTGATGATTGGTCATGGATGTTGCTATATCATGTTGCATATTGATCTTGCATGTGATGTATGTTTGAATACTTAGGTTGGTGTAGATAGTTCTGCATGGATATGGCTATGGTTGACAGAATTTTACGCTTCGGTATTTTAATTTCTGGGAACAATCTATAAGGAATTAAAATAAATGGTTAACATAAGAATTAAAGATATATGTGTCCGGATTTTTACCCACTGGAATCATTCCATTTGGAGTCCATATGAGGTAGCTATGGTCTGATTAGTAGTCAAAGGTCAGAAAATGAATCATCAGGGAAGAATATGTTAGGATAGCTTCGGTAATTTTATTTCTTTATTTTCTTGATGCAGGTTTTCATCCTATCTAACATTCTCTTACTAATCAAAGCATAACTCCCTCAATTTAACTCTGATGTAGGTGATCTTGGTGTCCATTTCAAGATAAAACAATTATCTAAAACTATTATGTTGAACATTGTAGCGAAAAATTAAGAAACGAAGGTGATATTACTCCCTCAAAGTACAGGATAGTTCCTCTCGGATAGGTTCTGACCTTTACTGACTAATTAGACCATATCTCCCAAATTGGAACTCCAAATTGAGTTATTCCAGTTGGTAAAAATCCATGAGCCATATATCTATAATTGTTATGTTGGCGCGCTATTTTAATTCCCTACATAATATTCCCAGAAATTCAAAAACTAAAGCATTAATAACATACTCTTCCCAGAATAAACATTTTCTGACCTCTGCTTACTAATCGGCTCATATCTGCCTCATATGAACTCCAAATTGCATAATTCCAGTGGGTATCTTTCCATGAGACATAGAGATATAACTTTCATGTTAACCATGTATTTTAATTCCATACAGATAATTCCCAAAAATTAAAATACAGAAGCTGCCCTAACATATTCTTCCCTGATGAACCATTTTCTGACCTTTGACTACTAATCAGCTCATATATTCCTCATATGGACTCCAAAATTGAATGATTCTAGTGTCTAAACATCCATGAAACACATATCTATAATTCTTATGTTAACCATTTATTTTAATTCCATACCGATAATTCCCAGAAATTAAAATACAAAAGCTGTCCTAACATAATCTTCCCTGATGAACCATTTTCTGACCTTGGCTTACTAATCGGACCATATCTACCACATTTGGACTCCAAATGGAATGATTCCAGTGGCTAAAAATCCATGACACACATATATTAAATTCTTATGTTAACCATTTATTTTAATTCCCAACCAATAATTCCCAGAAATTAAATTACCGAAGCTATCCTAACATATTCTTCCCTGATGATTCATTTTCTGACCTTTGACTACTAATCAGACCATAGCTACCTCATATGGACTCCAAATGGAATGATTCCAGTGGTTAAAAATCCGTGACACATATATCTTTAATTCTTATGTTAACCATTTATTTTAATTCCTTATAGATTGTTCCCAGAAATTAAAATACCGAAGCTTAAAATTCTGTCAACCATAGCCATATCCATGCAGAACTATCTACACCAACCTAAGTATTCAAACATACATCACATGCAAGATCAATATGCAACATGATATAGCAACATCCATGACCAATCATCAAAGTTCTAAGATCAAAATCTCATATAAATATTATGAGTTTCAAAGGTTTTCTTCAAAAAGAAATATTGTTAAACTTACCTGGAGCACTTAGTCTCCTAGACTTCTCCTTCCTCTTTCTTCCTTTCTTCCTCTCCTTTCCTCACACTACCTTGCTTCTATTTTTGCTCTCCCTCACTTGGACGAAATTCTAATGTTGTAAGGGTGGGTTTTCTTACATAGACCACCAAATAATTCACCTTTCATGATCATGGGTCTACCTTATCACAATTAGGATACACTTTGTTGAATTTTTGGAAAACAAACAACTTATGTTCTTGTCTTCCTCTTCCTTAGTCAAGATATGCATAGAAAAAGGAGATTTGTATTTTGAAAATTATGATGATATGTTCTTAAGATATGGGGCAAGATCCCTTTGATTTAGGGATTCATTTCCTTTTTCTTTTGTCTTAATCAAGTATGATAGATTTGCCTTTTTAAGTGGCAAATTTCTAGCCCTTGAATTTTCCTTACTTAACTAAAATTATTTGTGTAGGATAATGATGTTTTGTCATAATGCTATGTATTATTACCCACTTGCTAAAGTTATGAATGTAGGATATAGATGTTTTTGTCCTAAAGCCTTGTATTATTATGCCACTTGCCAAAATGATGAATGTAGAATCACACCACTTGTCAAATTACCGAAGCTATCCTAATATATTCTTCCCTGATGATTCATTTTCTGACCTTTGACTACTAATGAGTTTGTTAACTTGGATGGTAAGCAAAAGGCTGAATATGTAAAGGATTTGCATGCTAAAGTTCGAGCTAACATTGAGAGGAAGAGTAAGCAATATGCAACGCAAGCCAACAAGAGTAAAACAAAGATTGTATTTGAACCTGGCGATTGGGTTTGGGTACATATGCGCAAAGAGAGGTTCCCGGTTCAGAGAAAGTCTAAGTTACAACCTAGGGGAGATGGACCTTTTCAAGTCTTGGAGCGAATCAATGACAATGCCTATAAGATTGATTTACCTAGTGAGTATGGCAATATTAGTGCTACATCATGAACTTCTTACCATCTTAAGTATGAAATTTTGACATGGAAATATTTTATAAAGTGATATTTGAAATGGTTATGTTCACGGCATGATTACCAATGATTTATGGTAATAGTTATATTTTGATGAACATACTTGTTATTGAAAGCATATTTTTGGCTATCATTGTGAAAAGAAAAGAAATAAGCACGGTCACATGGCAATCCGTGTGGTGCACCAGTAGGGGACGCCCTACCAACGGTTATGATCATGATAATGAGAAAAGAAAGAGAAAGTGAGCCATGTCGGACGGAGCGAGAAAAGCCCGTACCGGAGAGTAGAGGATACTCACCCTGACCGGGGTAGCTTGAAATGAGAATAAGTTGATGGCCATCATATGATATTTTGAAAATAGTTAATCATATCATACATATCATTATAGTATGATTCTTATGTGCATAGATATAATGCATTCATGTGACCAAAGATATTTTCTGTAGTTTATACAGCTGAACATGACGTGATGAGCTTTACTGATGATAATTTATTGTTGAACTTACTGGGATTTAATTCTCACTATATTTCCATATCATGTTCAGAAAATTATTTATGCAGCTTTTGTTTCTAAGGCTCTGGCTTTTAGTGCACATTGGATCGAGTTACTTTATGTTGGGCAGATTTCAGAATCAAATAAGATGTTTGTGGTCGAGTTGGCTCAGATCCCGGTGAAGGTGTAACCACCCGCACCTGTATCTCCGGAATTGGTCAACCAAAATAAACAAGATGTAAATATCTATGTGTTTGATATGTTATACGTCTGTTTTGATTAATGACATGTATGTGAACTCAATATTGTATAATAATAAAGGAAAAAAAAAGAGGTTGTTACATAATTGGTATCAGAGTAGGTCGATCCTAGATGGCCAGTGGGTGGATGGTTATCTGAATCGATCTTATAGTGTCTTGAGTATGTTGTGGTTGTGCTGTGTAGGGGATCAGTGACTCATATAGGTAAGAAATTACTAGTGTTTCTTATCTATATGCCGAGGTGGTGTTATGACTGCTGTTAAATATTGTTTTGAAACTAACTATTGGGCTTGATCACCTCAATAGCAGCATAAATTTATTTTTCCCACAGTAGGAAATGGTACCACCAAGGCGGAATCCAGCAAACAATGCGGAGAAAATCTTGCACAACCTTGCCACAGCAATTCGAGAATTTGGTATTGATTTACTCCTTAGAACCCAACTAGTATCTATATCCCTATATAGAATGATATCGATTGAATTTAAAAAAAAATTGTGATTTGTGAAAAGTGCATGTCTAAGGAAAGCTCTGGCAAGGAAAGACTTGGTACTTAAGTGTGTCCATTAGTGACCCACCTCTCTTTCTTGGGAACTTTTCTGGTGCGCTGTTTACAGACTATAATTACTATCCAGTTACCGAGATATTAGTGTGGAATTTTAACATGGAATTTACCCTAGTACTCATATAAAATTTCCAAGAAGTTTTGAAAGTGCCGGTTTTATTTGAAAAATCTTAGTATGCTCCGTGGTTGCAGTATTTCCACATCAGAAAAGAATTATTCTAGTTACTGGAAAAAAAAAATTTACAAGACTTGTTAGACAAGGGATTTAAATGCCCTAGTACTTTTATTTGGAGTGCTCTAGTTCTATTTGTGAAAAAGAAAGATGGATTACTATGACTATGCATAGATTGTAGACAGTTGAATAAGGTAACAATGTAGAATAGAAACTCATTAGCTCGTATAGATTACCTGTTTGACCAGTTATAAGGTGTTCAATATTTTTCCACAAATAGATTTGGGATATGAGTAACATTAATTAAGGATAAGAGAAGAGGATGTAGGACTTATTATGGGCATTATGAGTTCTTGGTGATGCATTTAAATTGACAAACCTTTAGCTGCATTCATAAATTTAATGAATAGTAATTAGGTCATCCTTGGAACAATTTGTTATTATATATATGGATGATATACTAGAATATTTCAAAAGTTCAGAGGATCATAAGCAACATTCAAAGATAGTTTTACCAACTCTAAAGGAGTATGGTTGGTAAATATGGTATACAAGTAGAGTCTAAGAAAGTAAAAGTAGTACAATAATAGCTACGTTTTACTACATTTAAAGATGAAGATCCAAATCCAATTTACGCTTCCTGCGGTTATCTGCCGTCCATTCTACTGGAGTAATAGTTAGATCAGGTACATGAACATAGGCTTGTAAAGCATCAATCAACTCCTCAACATTTGAAGCTGAGATGAGAATTTGTCGTGCTGAGTGTGAGATAAACCTCTGTTCCACAGCTTGATCTAGAAAAGATAACAAACCATCAAAGAAGTGATTAACATTTAACAAACCTATCGGTTTGTGATGCATATTTAGTTGTGCCCAAGAGACTATTTGGAAAATCTCCTCTAAAGTACCAAAACCACCTGGTAAGGCAATGAAGGCTTCAGCATTGCTCATCATTCTAGCCATGCGTTCATGCATGGAAACTACCCTATATTCTTCCCCAATTGTCTTCCCTATATTACTGGATGTAGCTAGAGCTGTAGGAATAATACCTAGAACTTGGCATCCCCCTGCATGTGCAGCTGTAGCCACACACCCCATTAACCCACAGTTACCTCCACCATACACTAAATGAATTTTTCTCTTAGCCAACACCATACCCAGATTTTGTGCTACTTTAACATACTCCTCATCTTTTCCAGGACTGGAACCACAAAAGACACAGATATTTCGAAATTGACGGAATGCGGTTCCTTCCATAATTTCTATCACCTTAACTTTGAGAATAGACAAAGATACTAATGTAAGTATTTATAGAACTCAGAGAAGGGCATATTTATAATAGCTATGCGAATAGGCCGGGTATTATTAGAACAACTATGTGAGTGATTGGTGGATATCAACTAAATTAAAGGTAAATAAAAAAAAATTTCAAAAATGACGGCAAGCATGTATATGTACAGTAGTATGACTGTGACCCATATTAAGCACATAAAGAGTATAAGATAAGATATCACTAGAAATCTGTCTTTATCTTATTGTCTTTGATGAAGCATTGATGTTTTGATTCTTGTAGAAAAGTTGTAGGTGATAGCCGTCATTGAAAAAAAAAAAAGTAAAAAAAAAAATGCAATCAAATGATTTATTTTGTATTCTCAATGTTTTCGCCAGTCGACTATCAGTATTATTAAGTCGACTAGCTATTTTGAGAAATTTTAATTTGGACTGGTTAATTTACAGTTGATTGATTACATCTATTTTGAAGCAATCAACTGCATCCTACCAGTTAACTACATATTCTTTGATTTTCACGGACTTTTATAATCTCAGAAATGTTTCTTTTTCCAAGTGATATCTTTCCACCGAATACCAATAGATTTAAAGTAGATTCTGACACATATATTCAAAATTTGCGGCCACCGATTTTTGCTGAAATCATAGATAGATTTTGTTTACAGATTTTCAAGAATTGCAGCCACCGATTTTAATATTTTTCAATGCTTTGTCAAAACTTTTGACTTTCGCTTTTGGAACCATTCTCTATTATGCTTTTCGTCTGTTTCACTCATTAACGGTTGGCATTAAATGCAAGGTTATTTTCCCTCATTACAATTAAAGATAATTTCTTCCTTTGAAACTTGGTTGTTATGGTGTCTAAGTTGTTAATAGGTTAAAATAATGAAAGGTTTGAAAAGAATGGACGGATGATGGTCTTATGGTGTTTTGACGAATGTAATCAAGAGAATTAGTGGTGTTGAAGTTCTCGAGGAATAAAATATAGGAAGTAGGATTTAAGTTAGTCTTTAAACTCTTAATTTGGAAATATAGAGAATATTCTGAGAACCATGTCCGGAAATAATGTAGGTTATCAAGATATTTGTGTTAAAGGATTATATCATGCTAAATTGAGTCTAGTATCTAGGATGTGAATTATGTTGGAATTGAGAATTCATGTATGAGTAATTGTTAGGAAAAAAAAAACACAAATCTTCTTCAAATGATTGGGTGAATTAAATGGGATTGGCATAAGCTAGAATGAGGTGCTTTTGGATATGATAGAAGAAATAATTGAAATTTTTGACAATGAGTTTAATGGTGTTAATAAGCTTGTATAGAATTACTGTGATGAGGTAAGTTGGAATTATTAGACATGCGTCAATGGTACATAAACGTTATTAAAGGTTTGAAGGATTTATTGCTACGTATGTTTAACATATTGATTAAAGGATTTGAGGATAAAAATAGATGATAGAGTAAGATGATGATATTCAGGGGATGATGTTGATATATAAAAAAAAAAAAAATTGACTTGATAGAAGTTTGGAATAAGAAAAGATAGTTACACAATATGAAGGTGTATATGTTCCTTTATATGTGTGTTTTCTAATATCGACCCATAGATATATCCATACGGGCTAGAGGATATCAATTGAAGAACTTATGATTGAAAGAAATCCTTATGGTTAAGTTATATGGCAAAATCACTCAAGTGAATAGACATATTAAAAAGTAAAGATGTCATACAGAAAAGATATCTCTAATTATTTAGGTAATAAGCTTGGTAACTCTGAATAATGCCTTAATTTCATTCCCTACATGTGGTAGGATGGATTGAAATTCGGGGACCGAATTTCTTAAAGGGGGGAAGAATGTAACATCCCGTAATTTTTAGATATTTTCCTTAGAAATTCTTCACCTTACATATATGCATAGAAATGTTCTAATATTAATGGAATAGGTAAAGAAAGAAAACCTAAGAGGAAATATTAGAAATAAACATGTTAAAGAAAGGTGAAATTCTTAGGTAAAGAAAGATAAATTTTTGTGAAGTAAGTAAAGGTCTTAAAATTTCAAGAAGATCGGATTAGGGTAATCTTTCTTAATTTAAGAGCAAAAGTTACTGAGTTTAGTATCTCCACCCGTAATTGGGCTTTAACCTATAGACATTTCATATAGAGTTTTTCTACTTCACATGAATTTTTAGCAAGCCAATAGGATAGGCCAAGGAAGAAATAAAACATAGACTTGGACTAGGATATAGAAATTGGACCGATAGCCCAAAAATCATGAAAATGTGACCAAGCCCATTATGAAAGGAAGAATTTTAACCAAAGTAAGGAAAATGGGCAAGAATGAGCCCAAACCCAAGAGGAAAAATAAAAATAAAAATAAAATTAAAGTGATGAAATATTAGTGTAATCAAGATTAAGTGACATGGCATTAAGACAAAAATTTGACAAGTGGTGTGATTCTACATTCATCATTTTGGCAAGTGGCATAATAATACAAGGCTTTAGGACAAAAACATCTATATCCTACATTCATAACTTTAGCAAGTGGGTAATAATACATAGCATTATGACAAAACATCATTATCCTACACAAATAATTTTAGTTAAGTAAGGAAAATTCAAGGGCTAGAAATTTGCCACTTAAAAAGGCAAATCTATCATACTTGATTAAGACAAAAGAAAAAGGAAATGAATCCCTAAATCAAAGGGATCTTGCCCCATATCTTAAGAACATATCATCATAATTTTCAAAATACAAATCTCCTTTTTCTATGCATATCTTGACTAAGGAAGAGGAAGACAAGAACATAAGTTGTTTGTTTTCCAAAAATTCAACAAAGTGTATCCTAATTGTGATAAGGTAGACCCATGATCATGAAAGGTGAATTATTTGGTGGTCTATGTAAGAAAACCCACCCTTACAACATTAGAATTTCGTCCAAGTGAGGGAGAGCAAAAATAGAAGCAAGGTAGTGTGAGGAAAGGAGAGGAAGAAAGGAAGAAAGAGGAAGGAGAAGTCTAGGAGACTAAGTGCTCCAGGTAAGTTTAACAATATTTCTTTTTGAAGAAAACCTTTGAAACTCATAATATTTATATGAGATTTTGATCTTAGAACTTTGATGATTGGTCATGGATGTTGCTATATCATGTTGCATATTGATCTTGCATGTGATGTATGTTTGAATACTTAGGTTGGTGTAGATAGTTCTGCATGGATATGGCTATGGTTGACAGAATTTTAAGCTTCGGTATTTTAATTTCTGGGAACAATCTATAAGGAATTAAAATAAATGGTTAACATAAGAATTAAAGATATATGTGTCACGGATTTTTAACCACTGGAATCATTCCATTTGGAGTCCATATGAGGTAGCTATGGTCTGATTAGTAGTCAAAGGTCAGAAAATGAATCATCAGGGAAGAATATGTTAGGATAGCTTCGGTAATTTAATTTCTGGGAATTATTGGTTGGGAATTAAAATAAATGGTTAACATAAGAATTTAATATATGTGTGTCATGGATTTTTAGCCACTGGAAGCATTCCATTTGGAGTCCAAATGTGGTAGATATGGTCCGATTAGTAAGCCAAGGTCAGAAAATGGTTCATCAGGGAAGATTATGTTAGGACAGCTTTTGTATTTTAATTTCTGGGAATTATCGGTATGGAATTAAAATAAATGGTTAACATAAGAATTATAGATATGTGTTTCATGGATGTTTAGACACTAGAATCATTCAATTTTGGAGTCCATATGAGGAATATATGAGCTGATTAGTAGTCAAAGGTCAGAAAATGGTTCATCAGGGAAGAATATGTTAGGGCAGCTTCTGTATTTTAATTTTTGGGAATTATCTGTATGGAATTAAAATACATGGTTAACATGAAAGTTATATCTCTATGTCTCATGGAAAGATACCCACTGGAATTATGCAATTTGGAGTTCATATGAGGCAGATATGAGCCGATTAGTAAGCAGAGGTCAGAAAATGTTTATTCTGGGAAGAGTATGTTATTAATGCTTTAGTTTTTGAATTTCTGGGAATATTATGTAGGGAATTAAAATAGCGCGCCAACATAACAATTATAGATATATGGCTCATGGATTTTTACCAACTGGAATAACTCACTTTGGAGTTCCAATTTGGGAGATATGGTCTAATTAGTCAGTAAAGGTCAGAACCTATCCGAGAGGAACTATCCTGTACTTTGAGGGAGTAATATCACCTTCGTTTCTTAATTTTTCGCTACAATGTTCAACATAATAGTTTTAGATAATTGTTTTATCTTAAAATGGACACCAAGATCACCTACATCAGAGTTAAATTGAGGGAGTTATGCTTTGATTAGTAAGAGAATGTTAGATAGGATGAAAACCTGCATCAAGAAAATAAAGAAATAAAATTAGTATTTAAAAAAGAAGATGAATCTTAATAAATGACTAGTATAGCCATAGCCATTGCCATTGTATGAACTTCTTACCATCTTAAGTATGAAATTTTGACATGGAAATATTTTATAAAGTGATATTTGAAATGGTTATGTTCACGGCATGATTACCAATGATTTATGGTAATAGTTATATTTTGATGAACATACTTGTTATTGAAATCATATTTTTGGCTATCATTGTGAAAAGAAAAGAAATAAGCACGGTCACATGGCAATCCGTGTGGTGCACCAGTAGGGGACGCCCTACCAACGGTTATGATCATGATAATGAGAAAAGAAAGAGAAAGTGAGCCATGTCGGACGGAGCGAGAAAAGCCCGTACCGGAGAGTAGAGGATACTCACCCTGACCGGGGTAGCTTGAAATGAGAATAAGTTGATGGCCATCATATGATATTTTGAAAATAGTTAATCATATCATACATATCATTATAGTATGATTCTTATGTGCATAGATATAATGCATTCATGTGACCAAAGATATTTTCTGTAGTTTATACAACTGAACATGACGTGATGAGCTTTACTGATGATAATTTATTGTTGAACTTACTGGGATTTAATTCTCACTATATTTCCATATCATGTTCAGAAAATTATTTATGCAGCTTTTGTTTCTAAGGCTCTGGCTTTTAGTGCACATTGGATCGAGTTACTTTATGTTGGGCAGATTTCAGAATCAAATAAGATGTTTGTGGTCGAGTTGGCTCAGATCCCGGTGAAGGTGTAACCACCCGCACCTGTATCTCCGGAATTGGTCAACCAAAATAAACAAGATGTAAATATCTATGTGTTTGATATGTTATACGTCTGTTTTGATTAATGACATGTATGTGAACTCAATATTGTATAATAATAAAGGAAAAAAAAAAAGAGGTTGTTACAGTAATCACATATACATTCCCGTTTCCAAGGCAATCTTATAGCTTTATATATCAATGCCATATGCATAATATATTTTCTTTACCATATAATGGGAAATACATTTAAAATCATATATTCAATGAGTTCAAAAATCTATTTTCAAAACCATACTCTTCTTGAATTATATACCAGATTGTAAATAATTCATATAATTTCATCCAGTTCAGAGACATATAAAAATATAAATAATTTGTAAACATAATCAATTATACATATAAAGTTCAAAAAGAGCATAGGGTAAGTCATAGAAAGAATTATCTACTCACAATGTAAAGTTATAGGTTGGACAACCCTAAAACATACTTTTTCAATCCAAATTTGATCAAATATATCTCAAAAACCAGTTCAGAGGGTCCAAAAATGTAGGAAATGACTCCAGAATAGCGAAATTTGGCCTCTGGGAGCTTGGTCAACACTAGTCAACTAATGGGTACAATTCACGATTGAATTTACTATTCATCGCCAAAAATTACTATTTATACCGATCGAATTTACTGTTCACGATGCACAAAAATTTGTCAGATGGGTAAAAAATTTCATATCCAAAGGTTTATCTATCTCCTAAATCCATTTACGGTGTCAGATTTTCAATTTGAAGTCTCTAAATAGGAGTTTCAAAATTTACATTTTTCTAAGATTTTTTACTTCCGATCTGTAGCAATTCTGCGGTTGATTTGAAAAATTGTTCGGTCAAAATTGTAGTACTCTTTGTCCTGAATCCAATGGTACCCTTAGTTTTGAGAGAAGAGACTTGTAGACACTCCAGATGTAGAGAGAAAATATGGAGGAGAGAAAAATAGTATTCATACTATTCATCGGTTACGGGATTTCATAGATTCCTCTTCACGCTTCATCTCCCCCTTTTTCTTTTTCTTTTTTAATATTATTTATTTATTGAATATTTAAAATTTTTTATTTTTTTATATACATAATAATATTATTTTTCATCCTAAAGTATCCCAAAATTTTCTAAAAATTTATATTCTTGCAAAACTTTAGTTGAACTCTTAAATCATGACTTTTCTTAATAAAAAATTTAATAAAACAAATCATAATATAAAATAACTTCATGCATGTTAAAAGAAAGAAATTTATAAAAATAAAATAAAAAATTATTTAAACCCAAATATAATTATTTTAAGTAAAAAAAATATTTTAATTAAAAGTTTATTTACTTTGAGCAAAACATAATCATTTAAAATAAAAAAAAATTTGTTTATAGTAAAACATTATTATTTAAAATTTATGGGATATGACATTGGTTCTTTGTTCATTTGCACCCTTTGAAAGAAAAAAAAGTTAAGTAATATAGGGGTAAAAACTTAATCACTATGATTTTGATAGAAATTACTCACCATTCTTTTGGCGTGCTCTTATGCAGATATAGACCCTCCACTATGTGCATTGAGTCTTTCTTTGGAAAACCTATTTAGTTTATTTTTTCTGGCTTTGTCTTTCCAGCCTTCACTGTCTCATTCAGCTCTTAACTATTGTAGCATTTTTGGGGGAATCCAATCACTCTTGTCCTCACCACTATGCACTTTAAACAATGCATTTTTTAGGGCTGTTGATCCCCTGTCGTCGAAGGACCTTCTAATGTAGTAATCATCATTCTCTAACAACTTGAAGTTTGCTTAAACAAAGAAAGTAAGCAAATTAACATAAGATTCACATATTTTTAGAAACATATCAATAAATATGTTGGGGTGTGACATATTACCTTGAACTCATCAAACCACATTTTAATGGTATTACTGTCTACTTTTCCCCAGCTGGATCATGCACCTTTAAATTTTTTCTTGAAAATCATTGTGATGAAACCTCTTGTTGAGAAGTTAGGATAAACCTTTAAAATATTGCCACCAAGTTAAACATAATGAAAAATGAAAAACAAAACACACATATCACTTACATGTTTCTAGGTGTTGATCTAATCCAAATTTGACCATCTAAGTCCCTTGTTCCCCATCAAATATCTTGTTATGTCAAGAAGTTTCCTCAATATTTGGACATGCTAATGAACTAAGGGACGGGGCATATATAGTATGTGAAGGTAAGGTAGGGCCAATTGTGGTGTGAATTGAATGCCCTGCTTGCGAATGAGGAAATGAGGTAGAAGTATGAGAAGTCTAGGGATAAAGAGATAGTGAAGGTGTATGTCCAGTGTGGATGTGGTGAAGTTGAGTTGAGCTAGCTACATGAGATATGTTTGACTGTATGGATGGTTGAGAGATAGCTCGTCATCAGCCTCTACCTCTACCCCTTTCTTCACCTATCATCTGTAGACAAAAGGTAATGATAAATTTTTTATTAAGTTTGATTACAATTTCATAATAAAATTGCACATAATTACAATAGACAATGATAGAGAAATTAATAACTATACTACCATAGATATATAACCTACTTCAAAAATACATAATATATTATCTACCTAATGCACTTAGTAAAACAAAGAAAGCTAATAATACCTAAACATTTTCATCATTGTCATTTTCTTCCTCTTTTTCTTTTTCCCATTCTCCTTCTTCCTCAATATTTTCTTCATCCACATCTTCTATTTTCACATATATATCTGTCTATACTTCATGTAAGCTCAAAGAAGGACCATATATTTCATCCATAAGGCGATCGATATTAACAAGACTCTGCTCTAGATTGTCATTTGCAATTATTATAGGTGATTGCATTAATGATACTTCTTGGTATACATCATCACTTTCAGGTCTTTCAGTTTCTATTATGGTTTGTTTTGTGGTTCATTCCTTGGTTTTTATCATTACTAACCAATCACGTTGTTGTTCAGGATATTGTGTATAGTATACTTGCGTTTCTTGTTGTACACATATAAAGGGATTATAATTTTTATATCTCCTAGATATTCTAACCTTAACAATCCCATAGTTATCTACCTTTGTTCCATGATTTGGGATTGGATCAAACCAGGCACATTTAAATAGAACTAACATCTTTATGGGCCATCATGTATAGTGTACTTCATAATGTTTGTTAAGACCCTATGATAATAAAAAACATTTGTTTCATTTGTACCACATTGACAACATACACCAAAATTTGTTGTACCCATACCTTGGCCATGATCTTTTATGTTAAATTTGTAACTATTTACATAATACGTTGGCCATTTATTGGCCTTTCTTTTAGGACCCCATGTCAGACTCTTTAGAAAGGCATATTCGACATTGTTATTGAACACCTAGTCATCAAACATGTAAGTTAGTTTCAACTAAGAATCAAAATGTTAAAGACTAGGAAATATGCAACATATGTATTCTTTAAACTTTATAGGAAACATTGTGGAGATTTTTCTATCCACTTCTGAGTCACCCATCCCATGTTCTTGTAGCATATTAGTGTATATGCTACATTAAGGAAAAATGTTAAAGCAATTTATAGTGATATATATAGGCATTTAAATGAATAATTTATACACTTATGTTAAAAAAGTCTCAAACTCAGGAAAATTTAAAAGAACATATTAGTGTGTAGTTTGCAAATCCCTTTCTTCCAACATGAAAGATGTGCATCTTCCAGAAGGACTGCCAGCATAATTAAAGATATAGAGCGGCAGTCTAATTGGACAACATTCACCTCCAGCATCATTTTATGGTACTTTAATCCTTCTACATGGAACATCAGGTGGATAATAGTAGGATACAAATGTAGAGGTATCCTCTACCAGTGTTTGTCATCTTGTCTTTCAATGTGCAAATAAACCTAAAACACTTAATTGACACATTTAGTACAATGAATACAATGCCATAATTTATAAAAAGACAAAAAGGATACATCACTACACCTTTCAAATAGATACATCCATCGATATTGCACTGAACCTCCAACCCTTGCTTCGTATGGCAAATGGATTGGAAGATGCTCCATCGAATCAAAGAAATTAGGAGAAAAAATTTGTTCTAGTTTGCAAAGAATGATTGGAATGTTTTGCTCCATTTCATATAAAGTATCATCTCGCAACAATGGCGAAGTCAATTCTCGAAAGAACTGACTAAACTCTATGAGTGTGTTCGAGATAGGCTTTGGTAATGTTTTGAATGCAATTAGGATTAAAAGTTGTCTAAACACATGGTAAACATGACTTTTCATACGAAACAACTTTACTCCTCTCATGTCAATACACCTTGACAAGGTAGAGGCATACCCATCTAGCAATTTCAATTTTTTGACCCAATCATACACAACTAATCTTTGATGCTTAGTTAATGTGTATTTTGCTTTAGGTTTAACTATTTTTCCACCTCCACTATCTTGCAACTCTAATTCATTCTATAATCTCTGCTAAGTCCAATCTTGCATTAAAATTGTCTTTTGTCTTACCTTTAGTGTCCATAACTATGTACAGGATATTCAAGAAGACATTTCTCTCAATATGCATGACATCTATATTGTGCAGAAGAAGATTTGTTTTCTAATATGGTAGTTCCTAGAATATAGTTTGCTTGGTACAATTGTGAATAACTTCATAACCTAAGATATTTTCATATGTCCGTTTAGTTATGCTAAGTATATGCCTTACATTTTCCCATAGTTCTTTACCTGTTAACCAAGGTTGAGGTAAAGATGTCTCATCATGTCTTTTTCGAAAAGTATTCTTTTTCCTTCTATAACAATAATCAAGTGGTGACAATAAAAAAAGGACGTCTTTCGACTATGTCAAAGGGTGAATACTTTCGAATGATCCATATAAGTTAGTCAAGCAAGTTTTGCCATTGTCATCCAACCTGGAAGCATCCCTTATATAGGAAAGTCATTAATGGTCCAAAGCAAGCAAGCTTTCATAACAAAGTTTGGCTTCAATGAAATATCATAGGTCACAACACCTGTGTTCCACAAAAGTTTGAGATAATCTATAAGTGGTTACAAATACATATCAATTCTATTCTTTGGATTGGAAGGGCCGAGGATTATGATGGTCAAGAACAAAAACTATCTTCTCATGCACATCCAAGGGAGTAGATTGTAAGTGGTAACAATAACTAGCCAACACAAACAAGTTTGACCTATTTTATCAAATGGAGCAAATCCATCGGCTCACAAACCTAACCTCATATTTTGAGGGTCCATTGTAAATTCAAGATATTTTTCATCGAATATATTCCAAGCCTCACTATCAGATAGATGAGACAAAGAGCCTATCACCCTCATGGTCTCCCAATGCTATCTCATTTGACTTGTAATTTGCATTGAAGAATAAAGTCTTTAAAGCCTTGGAATAAGTGAGAAATACCACATTTTTTTCACTAGAATTTATTTTGCCTTGCCATTACTAATAACCCTTTTGTAATACTCTTCACCATAAAATTTACAATAACAAAGCTCATTATCAAGAGGACTATGATAAATCATACATCCGTTGCGACAACAGTGAAATTTTACACAACCTAATCCTAATTGCTCAACTAATTTCTTTACAGAGTAGAGAATTTTAGGCATACAATTATCATTTGGCAATACATTTCCCATGAATTGTACCCACTGATTGAAACAATTCTCAAAGATGTTGAAGTTTGACTTAATACCTAAAGCTTCCACTGCAACTGACAATTTAGAATAGCTTTCACAACCATCATACAAAGGAGCATGTGTAACTGCTAACATATTAAAAAAATTTGTGGCTTTTGGGTTAAGATCTTCACCCCTCTGTTCACCATGACCAAAACCTTATGCTCTATATAATTACCAATAGATGGTCTAGCAGCGTCCATCACCATCTATTATTGATCATCGCACAATGCCCAAAAATCACTGCTTCCATAATATGAGTTTCTTGAAACAATTGGGGGGAAAGAGAGGTCTTGGTTCATCATGGTTGGTCCAATAATAGTAATTACTCATAAACCTTTTTATACAGAGGTGAATTTTCACTTCATCAACTAAAAGATACTTTTGACACTTGCATTTTCTACAAGGGCACCTAAACTTTTCTAACATCCCTAAAATTTAGTAATTCTCATTTATGTATAGATTAATGAAAGAAATAAAAGAGTAGGGATGTAATTGAAAGGTTTTAAGGATGCAAATGAAAAATTATTAATATTTTTGGGGTCAAATTCCCGTTTCCAAAAAGTTAAATTTCAAAATGTAAATAATACAATTTGCAAGGAATTCCTTTAACAATTAGCAAAATTATTATTTGGTCCCTCCATCCTTTTTTAAAAATCTTCCCTAGGTTTATTAGGAGATCACTATTCACTCTCTCCTTATTTTTTCTATCTAGATCTAGAGCACTTTTGAGCCTCCGATCTTAACACTAAGGGTATCATTGGATTCAAGACGAAGAGTACTACAATATTGGCTGAATAATTTTTTAAATTGGTCGCAGAATTGCCACAGATCGGAAGTAGAAAATCTTAGAAAAAGACAAGTTTTGAAACTCCTATTTAGATATCTCAAATTGAATATCTGACACTGTAGATGGATTCAGAAGATAGATAAACTATAGGATATGAAATTTCATAGTCATCTGACAACTTTTGGTGTCATAAACAGTAACTCCGACCAGCGTGAATAGTGATTCTAGTAGGTTTGAACAATAATTTTGACCAGCGTGAATAGTGATTTCGGCCGATGTGAACAGTATTTTCAGCCATGAACAGTGACCTTGGTTGACTAGTGTTGACCAAGCTGTTGGAGTAATTTCTTAGGTTTTTGGAGCCTCTGGACACATTTTAGAAGTTTATTTAGTTAAATTTGGATTGAAAAAGTGCATTTTGGGGCTGTCCAACCTGGAGCCCTTACCTTGTGAGTAGATAATTTTTTCTATGACTTACCTCATACTCTTCTTGAAATTTAAATGTATAATTGGTTCTGTTTACAAATTATTTATGCTATCATAAGTTTCTAAAATGTGTTAAAATATTTGTTTTGCTTACAAACTAGCACATAGTTCAAGAAGAGTATAGTTTTGCCAATAAATTTTGAAACTCATTGAATATGTGGTTCTAAATTTATTTATCATTATTTGGTAAAGTGAATATTATGTGCATGAGACATTGATCTGTAAAGTTATAAAGTTATTGATTATGATTGAATGACAAGCGTGAAGCTTATGTCGAGTTGCTTGATAATTATACATTACATTTGATGAATACGCATTTATCTATATATATATATATATATATTTATTTATTTATATGTATGGATGATTATCGACGGATTGTATGGTTTGAAACGGTACCGAGTAAGGGACGTCCTATTTGATGAGTATGCATTTATATATATATATATATATATATATATATATATCTGTGTGTGTGTGTGTGTGTGTTTGTATAGATGATTATCGACGGGTTGTATGGTTTGAGATGATACCTAGTAAGGGGCGCCCTATTAGCTTGAGTGAGCTAAGGAAATGCCACTCCAATTGCGTGACAATGGTAATGTGAGGAGGCAGGAGGGTGATGTACTCATATTCCTTGATCACTTATTGTACTGTAGTCGATTGATCACTATACGTATAGAAAATGAGTGAATTAAGTATATTGAGAGTTCTGACATGATTAAGCATTATGTAAAAAGAGTGAATTTTTAGTGCATATATAGTATGTTAATTATGTATCAAAAAAGTTATAATTTTATCTCCAAAGCTTGATATTTTTCTATAGCTTATACAACTGAACATAACACCATCCCTTGCTGTTGAAGATGATATTAGAATTCGTCGTGCTAAGTGTGAGATAAACCTTTGTTCCACATCTTGATCAAGAAAAGATAACAAACCATCAAAAAAGTGGTTAAAATTTAACAAACCTATCGGTTTATTATGGATATTCAGTTATGTCTAGGAGACTACTTGAAAAATTTGTTCTAAAGTACTAAAATCACCTGGTAAGGCAATGAAGACATCAGCATTGCGCATCATTCTGGCCATGCGCTCATGCAGAGAAGCTACTCTAAATTCTTCCCCATTTGTTTTTCCTATAATGTTTGATGCAGCTAGAGTTATAGGAATAATACCTAGAATTTGACATCCTCCTACTTATGTAGCTGTAGACATACACCCCATTAACCAACGGTTACCTCCACCATAGACTAAATGAATTTTTCTTTTAACTAGCACTATACCCAAATTTTGTGCTGCTTTCACATACTCTCCATTTTTTTTAGGACAGGAACCACAAAAGACATAAATATTTCGAAATTCATGGAATATGGTTTCCTCCATAATTGCACTCTCCTTAACTTTGAGTATGAAGGTAAAGATATTAATGTGTGTATTTATAGAACTGAGAAGGGCATATTTATAATAGCTATGCAAATAGGTTAGGTATAATTACAACAGCTATGTGAATGGCCAGTGTATATCAGTTAAATTGAAGGTGAATTTCAAAAATGTCAGCATGCATGCATATGTACAGTAGTTGTGATTGTAGGTCATATTAAGTACATAACAAGATTAAGATTAAGGTATCACCAGAAATTTTCTTCTTCCTTGTAGTCCTTGATGAAATATTGATGTCTTGATTTGTGTAGGGAAGTTATAAGTGATAGGCATCATTGTAAAAAAATATTAAAAATGCAAATAAGTTAGTTGTTGAAGAGAGACAATCAAATGATTTATCTTGTTTTGCCTAGTGTTCTTACTAATCGACTATTTGTATTATTAAGTCGACTAGTTTTTTTTAAATTTTTTAATTTGAACTGGGTTATTTTAGTGTTGATTGATTACTTCTGTTTTGAAGCAACCAACTGCATCCTACTAGTTAATTACGTACTCTTTGTTTTTCACAAACTTTTATAAGCTCAAAAATACTTATTTTCCATGACCTATTCTTCCACCAAATAACAGTAGTTTTGAATTAGATTTTGGCGCATATTTTCAAAATTTGTGGCCACCGATTTTAATTTTCTTTCAATGCTTTTTCCAAACTTTTGACTTTCTATTTTGGCACCATGCTCTATTATGTATTCCGCTTATTCTGTTGTATCATCATTCATTAATGTTTGGCATTAAATACAAGGTTCTTTTTCCTCATTACAAGGAGGGTTAATTTCTTTTTTTTTGAAACTCCGTTATTATGGTGTCCAATTGGTTAGTAGGTTAAAGTAATGAGAATTTTGAAAGGATTTATCTAACAAAGAATGTACTTGAAAAGATAATTATATCAAATATGTATAACTGTGTAAGTTGGCAGATCATGTGCAAATTAGAAAAAAAAAATAATGAGTTTACAGTATATACTGATTGAGTACTAAGGTATGAAGAACACTTAAGTTTATCTAATATAGTTGAGTAGGGAAAGGAGAATATTTTGAGAACCATGTCTGGTAATAATGTAAAGCGATCAAGGTATTTGTGTTAAGGGTTTATACCATGCTAAGTTGAGTCTAGTATCTAGAATGTGAATTATGTTGAGATTGGAAATTCATGTGTGAATAATTGTTGAGAAAGGAGATTTTAGAAGAAGCCTTAGAGTGTGAATATGGATAATCCTAAGGCAATAAGGATATACTAAGATATAAAAGAATTGTACTAGTATAATGGTAAAAAAAGCTACAAGTGATATTTTTTATCGTTGTTTCATGTGTTAGTAAGTAAGAATTGAATAAATTATTTAAGGAGAGCTATTCAGGAAGCTTAAGATCATAGTCAGATTATATTATAGCTGATAGTAAATCTAAATGATATGTTTATGTATTAAAAGTTGTGCTTCAGGTATCTTTATATAATTTTGGTGAAAGTTGGGAGAAATTATTTGTCTTTAGTTGAACTTGCCTATATTAGTAGTTATCAGGCCAATATAAAAATGATATTATTTGAGATTTTACATAAAACATCGTAAGTCTTCTAATAGGTGATTGACTTGAGTAAAGTTAAGCTTTTGGAATAACATTCAATAGATAGAATATGACTAACCTAAATTGATGATGCTAGTTTAGAGAGCATGCTTCAAGCATATGTCTTCGAGCTTGGTGAGAGATCTCTTAGCAGAATATGTTTATAATAAAATGATATTGAGTGACTTAAACCCTTATGTAAGAGATGTTACTAATTTTTTGTTAAATGATTCAGTGGGGTCAAACTTATTGTAAGATGTCATTGATAAAGTGAAATTGATTAGAAAAAGAATACAAGCAACTCAATACAGTCCAAAAGTCTATAAGGATCATGAATGTTGAGCACTATAAATTATTAGTTGGTGACTAAATATTTTTAAAGGACTCACCCGTGAAAGAGATAATGAGGTTTGAAAAGAAAAAAAGGTTCATCTCTAGTATATAGGCTTTTTAGAAATCTTGAACAAAGTTGGTATAATAGTATATTGCATAGTCTTGCCATCAGGATTAAATGTTGTTGATACAGTCTTTCTTGTATCAATAATAAGGAAGTACCTTTTAGATTCATCTCATGTTATCTAATTCCAAGAAATTCAATTGGACAATAATTTGGCTTAATTATGAGGAAAAAATGATGTCTATTGTTGATTGATAAGCGAAGAACTTATGGTTGAAGGAAATCCCTATGGTTAAAGTTATATGGCAAAATCACTCAAGTGAAGATACTTCTTAGAAAGTAAATATGATATACAAAAGAGATAGCTCCAATAGTTTGAGTTGTGAGGTTAATAACTGTAATTTATGCCTTGGCCTCATTCCCTACTTACGATAAGATGGTTTGAAATTCGGGGACTGAATTTCTTAAGGGGGAAGAATTTAACATCCCTAAAATTTAGTAATTCTCATTTATGTATGGATTAATGAAAGAAATAAAGGAGTAGAGATGTAATTGAAAGGTTTTAAGGATGAAAATGAAAACTTATTAATATTTTTTGATTCAAATTATAATTTTCTAAAAGTTCAGGGGTCAAAATGTAAATAATACAATTTGTAAGGACTTCCTCTAACAATTAGCAAATTGCTCTTTGGTCCCTTCATCATTTTTTAAAAATCTTCCGTAAGTTTATCGGGAGATCACTATTCACTCTCTCTCCTTATTTTCTCTCTCTAGATCTGGAGTACCTTCAAGCCTCTGATCTCAAAACTAAAGGTACCACTAGATTCAAGACGAAGAGCATTATAATATTAACCAAATAATTTTTCAAATCGGCCACAAAAATGCTGTGGATCGGAAGTAGAAAATCTTAGAAAAATATAAGTTCTGAAACTCTTATTTATATATCTCAAATTGAAAATCTGACACTGTAGATGAATTCAAGAGATATATAAACTATAAGATATGAAATTTCACAATCATCTGACAACTTTTGGTGTCATAAACAATAACTCCGACTAGTGTGAATTGTGATTCTAGTAGGTGTGAACAGTAATTCTGACCGGCATGAATAGTGATTCCAGCCGATGTGAATAGTATTTTCTGCCATAAATAGTGAACTCAGTTGACCATCGTTAACCAAGTTGTCAAAGTCATTTTCTAGGGTTTTGGACCCTCCAAACACGTTTTTGAAGTCTATTTAGTCAAATTTGGATTAGAAAAGTATATTTTGAGGTTGTCCAACCTGGAGCCCTTATGCTTTGAGTAGATAATTATTTCTATGACTTAGCCCATGTTCTTCTTGAACTTTAGATGTATAACTGGTTCTGTTTACAAATTATTTATGCTATCATAAGTTTCTGAAATGTGTTAAAATATCTACTTTGCTTACAAACTGGCACATAGTTGAAGAAGAGTATGGT
The DNA here is from genome assembly GCA_037074535.1 of Gleditsia sinensis. Taxonomy (NCBI): domain Eukaryota; kingdom Viridiplantae; phylum Streptophyta; class Magnoliopsida; order Fabales; family Fabaceae; genus Gleditsia; species Gleditsia sinensis. The sequence goes on along the minus strand of CM073467.1, from coordinate 27,746,972 downwards.
TTTGTAAATAAATTTTGAAACTCATTGAATATGTGGTTCTAAATGTATTTATCATTATTTCGTAAAGTGAATATTATGTGCACGAGGAATTTATTTATAAAGCTATAAAGTTGCTGATTATGATTGAATGACAAGCATAAAGCTCATGGCTATAAAGTTGCTGATTATGATTGAATGGCAAGCGTAAAGCTCATGGCGAGTTGCTTGATAATTATACATTACATTTGATAAATAATGCATATATATATATGTATGTATGTATGTATGTATGTATGAATGAATATCGACGGATTGTATTGTTTGAGACAGTACCGAGTAAGGGATGCCCTATTAGCCAGAGTGAGTCAAGAGAGGGTCGCTCTAACTGGGTGATAGTGGTGATGTGAGGGGGCAGGAGAGTGATGTACTCAAATTCTTTGATCACTTATTGCACTGTAGTCGATCGGTCACTATGCGTATAAAAAATGAGTGAATTAAGTATATTGAAAGTTGTGACATGCTTGAGCATTATGTAAAAAGAGTGAATTTTCAGTATATATATAGTATGTTAATTATGCATCAACATAAGTTATGATTTTATCTCAAAAGCTTGATATTTTTCTATAGCTTATACAGTTGAACATAACACCATCCCTTGTTGTGGGCTTGGGATTATTTGATGGTTCTGATATGAGATCTTCCTACTATTTTCATGTGAAATATTTTAATGCATAACAACATTTGTTTAATGATCACACCATGCTGAATATGGTTTTGGATATGTTAATATCCTTTGATTTGAGAATATTTGAAATGCGAGTCCCATACGGATGTACTTTCGAATTGTATTTTCTATGTGAAATTTTTTAAAATATGAGTACATCCATATGTTGATATAAGAGGTCATAGAAGGTGTTATATGTTCACTGAGTTGTCAAACTCACTACACAATATTTTAAAAAATTTCAGATAAGAATACAGAGTTTGGTCCTTCCCTTTCAGATAGTTGACCATCTAGACGATATAATCTTTAGGTGAGTCTACTTTGTTTCCAAGGCTCGTAGATTTTTGGTTATATCGTACTTGTACTCTAGAGTATATTTTGAACGCTATTGGTAGGATCCCTACTTTTGCTATTACTTTGATATTTATAGACTTGGTTTATATATTGTGTATACATGGAAATATTTATATATAACTGTTTTCAATGATAAATGAGTGTATTATGCATATTTTGGAAAATATATGTTTTGAAGTATGTGTTTCATGTGCCCTTAAATTGGAGGTGTGACAACTTTCCTATTCTTTTATTTGACTACAAGCAAATTCTACAAACTCAATAACTCCTATCATAAATGCATCTGTAACTATTCTTTTATCAGGAACCACCTTATTATCCATCTACTTATGATGTTCAGGAACTTTCATCTTGTGTTTTGGCACACGAATCAAAAAAGGCATCTCAATTCAATATTTAACAAAGACATTATCAACAAAGCACCCATACTTGAATTAGCTACGATTGCATCACAGTTTCAACATTCCTTAAACAAAATCTTGTTCAATGAAAAAAATGCTCATAGAGTGAAAGGTGAATGTGTGCATGTTAATGAAGGTGTCAATGTGTGCATATACACAAGCTTATGGAGTGAAGAGACAAGTTAGAAAATAAATGAAATTTAGACCATAATTTAATATTAGTAACAAATATATATAACTCTACAGCTTTTGGTTCAATTTATAATCAAATTATTTGCTTAAATATATTGTATATTCAACTATTTGTACTAACATCTACACCTTCAAAAGTTTCCTAGGCTAGATTTTTTTTTCTTCAACTATCACATAATATGTAAGATTAATCCAAGTTTATCCACATCAAGTGAAATTCCAGAGTCCCCAAACCATAAAAGGAAACAAAACAGTATTCTCTTTTATGGTATCCCATTAGGATTCTTAGAAATGCTGGTGTTATTATCTCCTATTCAAAAATCACTAGCAATTAGAGAGTTTTAACTTTAAAGTGGGTTTGCAATGTTTAGACTTCCAATTGTGAAAGTTATAATTGCAAGACTTTTGGCTATTTTGGATTTTTTTTAAATATTTGGATTAACATGGTGGAGTCTTATTTTAGATACTTTTATAATAAATACATTAGTTGGATGAAAAAAAAACCCATGTGCAAAGCACCAAAGGGATGCCATATACACAATTTAATTTGAATTACCTTAATCAATGTGAGAATAAAAAAGACAATGCTTCGATATTTGAATACAAATAACACCTACCAAAAGCATAGAAAATAATAAGTAGAGTTTCTAAAGCTAGAGTAATATATTTAATTAGGTTGTTCTAGTAGCTTCAATTCTTTCGTCATATGTTGTTCCATCAAAAAAAGTTCATTACCCAAACTTATGTAATAGGTTCCAAATAAATTAGCACATAACAGGGGAACTCAAAACACAATGTAATTAAACCGTTTTTTTAGTGAAAATAGAACAACGTACAACAACCTAAAAGAGACAAGAATAGCCTTGCTACATTATTTATTACTTGTAAATTATCTTTACTTTCATAAATAAAACCACAGTAGCACCAAATTTATAACTAATTCTTAATAATCAGAACCCACTCTATTAGAGCTCGATATACTAATAAAGTACGAACATCATTACATGCCATTGCTGTTAGATCATGCTATGTTCATCTAATTCAATTTTTTTTAGTTTGTAACAACTAACAACTCAAGTGAGACATAGAATCAACAGTACAACTCACTAAATTCTAATGACAATTAAACTTGATATGTGCAAAGAAATTGAATTTAAATAAAATACACTGAAAAAGCTAACAATATGTGTTCCTATAATTTTTCTAGAAAATCATGACAATAGTTAGTCTTGATGTTGTTTTATTCATTTCTATTTATTATGAATTAATTGAAAATAATCCCCCTATTGTAGTTAAGGTTCTTACCAAGGTGATAAATTCTCCTATAAATGCAGATTATGTATTTTTCCTTTACATATTGATTTGTTCTCTATTTTCTTGGTTAATAAATAACCCAATATCATTAATTTTCTTCATTTTTATTTGCCTATTTACATATATAGATACTTCACGGCACTTGTCAATATGGACATGAGTCTACGCTCAATGGAAGTTGTGAACAGGCTTTAATTAAAAATCTAATCATATACAAATTTTTGTAATGTAGTGGCAATTAAAAACTACCGCTAAGAGCCAATTTTTCTATAATGAAACTTAACATATATTAGATTACTAAAGAGCAAAGTTTGATTGAGTCACATTAGCAAAACAAAATTCCAATTGACTCGGCATAGAGTTTTGAATGAATTATGCAAGTTGCTAGAAGCCAAAATTGATTTACTTACAGTCATCTTCCAAACAACATTGATTTACTTACATGCAAGTTGGAGTGAATCTTCCAAATAACATTGATTTACTTACAATCATCTATATCACTCCAAAATTATGATTTTACATCATACTTCTTTTAAATTTGTTAATTGTTATAAAAAATTAAATATATTATTTACATGACATCTTTCAATTATTTTTTTAAACCAAACTCAATCATTTTAAATATTATAATTTTTTATATTATAGTATTTTATAATATAATATATAAAATACTTTGATATCTAATATCATGATATATTAAACATCTCTAAAATATTTTAATATCTAGTTGTCAATCACTTCTGCTTTTGATAAGATGTGGCCAACTAGATGCTATAGCTCTAGTCATATTACTTATGCCTTGTGTTCTTATTTAAAAAAACAATAAGATTATTATAGAAAGGTTATTACTTATGTCACAGTTCCTTCTCTTTTCCACAAATCCCATAATTTGAATTCCAAGGTTAAAATAAGTTGTGGTGTAACCAAAGAATTTAGCCATTTATATGGAGACAGATTTGGTTGCTTGCGACGTAAATTTTCTTGCATCTTACATAACTGTATCTATATCGGATAAGAAACTATAGTGCATCTAGTGTGTACAATAAAGATTAAAAGACCTTAATTTCTTTTATTTTCCATGATGAACATCACTTGAAAAATTCTAAACTTAATAAATTATCAAACATGATAACTAAAAAAATCTTACATATTAAATCTATGAGATTAAATAACTAGAAAGCCTATGTTAGTGACAATTCCAACTCAAATACAATGAATAAAACATATATAGGCGGGAAATTTTCACCTCCTCATATGCTTAATTCTCATGGCAATCATGTCTACAAAGGGTCTAGATAAGTGTGGTTATATGGGTAAGCATTTACATGTATGGGTTTATGGGTTAAATGAGTGTGGTTTGCTTTCGTAATCTATAGTTTTAATATAATATAAAGATGGTTCATTTCCCTTTTTGTAGAGGTATAATATATATCAAAATAACAATTATGTGACCACCAAAACTAATAGCACCATTTGAACACAAAAATTATGCTCTACAACTTGGTACAAAAGAAATCCACATTTGACATACACGTGTATTGTTCATTCACTCTTCAACTCACTATTTATTCAAGCAAAATCCATAGATTTCAGCCCAAAAATCATGTTATATGGCCATAAAAATTCTCCTAGATAAGTTATCCTATCTCCTAAACAATAATATATGGTCAAAAGCTCCTAAAAACATAAAAAACATGAAAAAAATTCAGAAGTTATACTTGCTGAATAGTAGCTTCGTTTTTTCTCCTGCAGGGATCCTTGTTTGCTGCTATTAAGACTAAGTTATTGTAGGGGTTCTTGTTTGCTGCAGTTAAGGATGAGTTGTTGAGGGAACAATGCACATTGAGAAGCTACCTGGTATAAAAAAAGTTTGCCTAAGATTGAACACCAATTTGTGCCGCGTAGGTGAATAGCTAGGAAAGGGAAAAATGAAAATGGAGGGCATAAAAAATGGGTTGCGTAGGTCAAAATGAGGCAATTTATTTTTCCTGCCGTCAAAGCTCAATTTGCCCTCTTCTTGGTTTAAATAATATTTATGTACTATTATATTTAGTTAAAAAATAATTTCATGCATCATTTCATAAAGTTTGAAAGAGCTATGTGAAATTTGTGTGGATGATTACGATAGCATTACATTCCTTGTTAATACAAAAATATGACAGTAATTTTTATTGTGATGGTAAACTATAATGAAAAAAACTATAATGAAAAAATTGAAAATATATGTGTTTATGTATGTGTATAACAATATAAATATTTTTTGGTACATAGGATAAAAAATTTAATATGAATATAATAATGATATAAAAAATGTAATAATTCCAAGAGCTTTGGTTCAAATAGTATTTCTCCAACTATAACAATTAGTTATCCTAATACATGCAGCTTTAATTCAACACTCTTCCCTTCACGAATTATCTTAAATACAAGAAATATATGTTTTGAATTTTATTAAAACATGAAAATTTTACACCTTTAAAATTTACAATAATTGCTTCTAAATTTAAAGCATATCTTACGATACTTTTGAAAAATAATCGTGGCTTTCATAAAATACATAAGAAGAAACAACATGAAAGAAATTTTGACTAAGCTTAAATTCAATAGCTTTTGCTTTGAAACACTAAGATTTTCTTAAATTGTTAGATTGATAAAGGGGGAAAACGTGTGTTTAATTGCTATATTCCATCCCTTATTTCATAGTTAACTTGTGATTATTTCTCAGCTTTGGTTCTATTTTGTTTTACTTGCTCTGGATATTGCTTGACTTGGTTTTCTACTTGTAAGTAAGCAAAAGAGGCCAAGAATCAAGGAGAAACACTCATGTAAAGAGTTATCTAAACTTGGAACAAGTTAAGGAGTATGCAAGAAGGAAACACATAATAAATTGGCAAGAATAGACCTTGGCAGCCTCCAACATTGCCAAGTTGTGTTTGGTGTACTTGAAACATAGGCAGACCATGTTCTGTGTAGGACTTGGAGAAAATCCCTAAATTTTAACCTAAAGCATGGCTAGGCCATGTCCTGAAACACGATCATGCTTCAGATCTGTATAGTTCATGTTTTTAACTGTTTTAAGTAGCCAAAGTGACATATTTATAGGGAGAAACAAGAAGAAAGATATACAAACTAAGATTAGGTTTAGAGTAGGATTATAGATTACTTTATGTTCTTAGACTAGAATTGAGATTGATTCAAGCATCGTATCTCTTATTCATCTACTTTCTACAATCAGGTTTTATCTTTCTATCTTTACTTCTACTCCTTTCTCTTGGATTGTATTGAATATTTATGAATTGCTTAATGAATTTGATTATGATTTCTCTTTCAATCATGTATGAGTATATTTAATCTAGGGCTTTGGTAAACCCACTTGTGATATAATGATACTGCATTGACTGGAATTGTGAAACCCTAATTGTGATTGTTTATAGTTAATTAGGATTAACTATTATGCATGTATGAGTTGATAGAATGCTTGATCATCATTTTATCGTATCTTAGGTTATTAACTGATGAACTAAAAAGTGAAAGTTAATATTGGAACTTAATAGTTAATTAATGATATCTTAATCACGAAAACAATTTAAGGTTCTCTAGGAATTGAATCAATTGATAGGCACGGAAACTCCTATGAATTGAATCATATGGTTAGCATGGAACTTAATGGACTTAGGTTAAACTAAGAACCACGAAAGTAGGCAATTAGATTAACCTAGGTACGATTAATAATGCTTGAAAGAGGTTATTAATTAATTAAGGCTAAACCATCCCTATTACTCAGGTAATTGCAATTAGAGGTACATATTAATTGTTGAATATCAGAAGTGCGGTAAACACTAACCCTAGATTTTTGATAATTGATTACCTTGTTTAATTAATTTTGATTTCTCCCTATCGAATTATATTGATTTAGATAGCTTGTTTAGTAGAATTCTAGTAGTTGATCATTGGTCTCTATGGGATAAAACACGTACTCGCTAGGCTAATTACAGCTACGTTGTGCACTTGTAGTTATTTGATCAACACACACAACATAGATCATGTTTCGCTGGACTAATTTCACTTTTTATACAAAATAAATTTAAAATATCTTGTTAAACATGTCAGCCTTCTTTAATTGCCTATTTTTTGTAATCTTAGATTCTTATTAATAAAAAAAATTATACTTATAAGAACGTAATGATTCTTCCAATTTAAAAGACTAAGATCATGTTTAGTCTAACTTATTTTTCAAAAATATTTGTTCATTTAAAAACATTTTATCACTATTTGACGAGCAAAAAAGCTGATATTTAAATACTAGCAGAATTGTTTTTCAATTGTGTGGGGGAAATAAAAACTTAGAGTTTCTCCTTTGAAGTAGAAATTATATAGGAGTAAAAATCTAATGTCCTTCATGACAAAAAAAAACCCTCCTTAAATATGACAGTGGAAAAGAAATCCTTAAAAATAAAGTGAAAATAGAAAAACAACTTTAAATATATATTTTTAAGGGTTTTTTGGGCCTGAAATAGCCACAACTGGGATAACCTAGGTTGCCACGTGGTTGGGCTCTAAACAAGTTTCAAAATGACAAGTATTAGACTCCATAACTCCGTCCAAATTGAAAGTTATGCCTATTCGATTATTTCTCTTTTCATCAGTTTTCAAGATACATGCATCTCCTATACAAGAGGAAATTCATATTTTGTGGGAATCAACTTTGAAGTCAAATCTAATAACAAAACACTATAAATTAATGTAATAAAATTTAAACTCTCATTCCATTAGCTAATTTTTGCAAATCAAGTTGGACCCAAATTCTTTCTTTGCCAATGATTTAATTTACGTTTCAAAGAATAGAGGGAAATTAAAGATAAAAAATTTAGGGACGAAATTTTTCCATCTCTAAGAATAATTTAAGTATTTTTTTAAACAACAGAAATGAAATTAGGTACAAAAATTTTAGTGATAGAACTTTTTGTCTTTAAATTTCGTCTCCAAAAATAATTTAATTATTATTTCAAGAAGTAGAGACAAAAAGTTTCATCTTTAAATCCTGTCTCTAACAATAATTCAATAATTATTTCAAAAGTGGGGATGGATAATTAGAGACAGAAAAATTTCTTCTATAAATTTCATCTCTAACAAAGAATTAAATATTATTTTAAAAAGTAGAGATGAAAAAAACAGATATTGAATTTTTCCAACTCTAAATTTCGTCTCCAAAAATAATTTAAAAATAATTACAAAAAATAGAGATGTAAAAATTAAGGTCAGAAAATTCTGTCTCTAAAATTAAATTAATATTATTCCAAAAATTAGAGATGAAAAAAATTAGAAACGGACAAATTTTGTCTCTAAACTCTGCCTATAAAATTAAATTCAAAATTTAGAGATGATATTTTTCCGTCTCTAACTTCTATTCTTAAAAATTAGAGATGTAATTAGAGATAGAAAAAATAGAGATTGAAAAATTCTATCTCTACCATTCAAGATTCACTCTCTATCGCTAAGTAAAAAAATTTTGTCTCTAATTTTCATCTCTAAATCAGGTTTTTCTAGTAGTGTAAATTAGGACTTCTTATATAGATATTTAGGATTTATTAGATGTCAAAGGAGCTCGAGTTTTGAAGAAACATAATTTAATCTTAGTAATGGTGACTTAGTGAAATTAGGAATCATTTTGATAAGGGATGTAAGTTAAGATTTAGAAAATTCATAGATCTATATAAGTCATAAAGTTGTAAAACATTTAAAGACTTGTGTTAATATATGTATTCTAGGTTGAAATAAAAAAATATGATTACATTAAGTCATCCCTATGCAATAAGCTATGAGTTGCTCTAAAGGCTCTAGTATATAATCCTATGAATAAGTATTTTTTTTTAAAAAAGTGCTCTTCCAAATTTTGTTTGAATAAAATCTTAAATTATAGTAAACAATGAGAAGAGGATTTGAGACTAAATGGTATTTATGACTTCAGTGCCCGATGTGGCATTTATACCAATTTGATTCGGAATTACTGATATGGCATTGTTTATATCTATATTGGTAATTGACAAATAGAAAGATATTAGATAAAATTTTATTTCTTAAATTTTATGCAATGACAATACAAACAAATAGATAAACAATTAAAACATAAATTATGTGCAAATGATTTCGATTTGAAACATCATCAACTAGTAGGGACAAATGCTATCCTTGGTGCACCTTAAATGATAGATTAAAATCTTTTGCTAAAAGATTATGGGTTTCTGCCTAATCGATTGCAGGTGTTTTCTTGATGGATTGCAAGCTTATGCCTAATGGAATGGTGATTTACCCTTACAAACTGTGTGTCTCTTCAAATGGTGATTTACCTTTATAGATTGTGATTTGAACCCTTAATATGAACCTCACAAAGAGTAATGAAATCTGAAATCAATATGGGATCTGATTGGAAGGATCGTGTTCTAATCAGATTTATAACAAAATAAATTAAAGAAAATGACATTGACCCGTTATATATAAAGAGATAAGAACCAAAGGTATAAGAAATATTGTAGACACCACACTCAAGAAAGAGAAAGAAGATTGTGAGTGATAAGTCTTGCTTGAATGCCACAAGAAAATCTTAATAAGTTCTGAAAAGTTATTTGAAGAACCAAAGAGAAAACACTCTCAATATTATTAATGATAATCTGTATTGTTCAAGAGTATACATACCTATTTATAGGCTAATAACCTAGACTAACAAGGAAAACTACATAAGAAACTCCTATAGGGCTAGGAATGTAACAACTCCATTTATGTAACAAATTTTTTCTATATTTGTAAAATTTCATGAAGTTATTACCTCATTACAACTTAACTCAAAATAAATTTTATTTAATTTATACAATACTGAGTTTACATACACATCATTAATTTACAAACATCTATACAAAAGTCTAACATATACTTATTAGCCCTAATCATCCACATAGACTACATCCGAGGACACTGGTCAGGTGGTGGCACCTCAACAAGAATCTCAGTCACGTTTATTACAGATATATCCGATATAATCGGTAGTTGCCCAAGGTAGGGTAGTTTGATTCAACGTACAGCAATAATAAGTGTCATGGGAGAATAGTTGCATAGTTAATCTTCTGAACATGATATGGAAAAATAGTGAGAATTAAATTCCAATAGGTTCAATAATAAATCATAATCAATATAATTCATCATGTCATGTTCATCTATATAAGCTATAGCAAATACCTTAGGTCACATGAATGCACTTTATCTTTGCACATAAAAATCGTATAGTAATGACATGTATGGCATGATTAACTATTTTCAAAATATCATATGATGACTATCAATTTATTCTCATATCAAACTACCTTAGTTAGGGTGAGTATTTTCTACTCTCCGGTATGGGTTTTTCTTGCTCCGTCCAATATGGCACAATTTCTCTATCTTTTCTCATTAACATAATCATAACCATTAGTAGGGCGTCCTCTACTGGTGCACCACACGGATTACTATGTGACCGTGATCATTTCTTTTCTTTTCACAATAATAGCCAAAAATATGATTTCAATAACAAGTATGTTCATTAAACTCACATCAAAATATAATTATTACCAAAAATAATTAGTAATCATGTCATGAACATAACCGTTTCAAATATCATTTTATAAAATATTTCCATGTCAAAATTACACACTTAAGATGGTAAGAAGTTCATGCAATGGCAATGACTATGACATATACTAGTCATTTATTATTTTCATTTATAAGATTCTTCTTCTTTTTTTAAATATTATTTTTATCTCTTTATTTTCTTGATGCAGCTTTTCATCCTATTTGACCTTCTCTTCTTAATCAGAGGATAACTCCCTCATTTTAACTCTAATTTAAGTGATCGTGGTGTCAATTTAAAGTTAAAACAATTATATAAAACTATTATGTTGAATAGTTTAGCCAAATATTAAAGATGCTTGGTGGTATTACTCCCTCAAGTGATAGGTTATTCCTTCTCAGGTAGGTTCTGACCTCTACTTACTAATCTGTCCTTATCTCTCTCATACGAAGTCCAAATTGAGTGATTACAGAAGCAAAAAATTTCGTGACATATATATCTATAATTGTTATGTTAACTAGTTATTTTAATTTTCTACAAAAAGTTCCCTGAAATTCAAATACAAAAGCTTTCCTAACAGATTCTTCCCTGATTAATCATTTTCTAATCACTACTTACTAATTAGACCATATCTACCTCATATGGAAATCAAATTGAGTGATTATAGTGTCTCAAAGTCCGTGAGACATAGATATAAATGTTTTATGTTAACCATTTTATTTAAATTCCGTACCGATTCTTGTCAGAATTTTAAAAACAGAAACGTAAAATTTGGCCACCCATAGCCGTACCTATGCAGAACTATCTACACTATCCTAAGTATTCAAACATACATCACATGCAAGATTAATATGTAACATGGTATAGTAACATCCCTGACCAATCATCAAATTTTTAAGATCAAAATCTCATATAAATGTTGTAACAGCTTTTTTTATTATTATTATACAATATAGAGTTCACATACACGTCATTAATTAAAACGTACGTACAACATATCAAACAAATAAATATCTACATCTTATTTATTCTGGTTGACCAATTCTGGAGATACAGGTGCAGGTGGTTGAACTTTCACTGGGATCTGAGCCAACTCGACCACAAACATTTTATTTGACTCTGGGATCTACCCAACATAAAGTAACTCGATCCAACATGTACTAAAAGTCAGAGCCATAGAAAAATCTATATAACTAATTTTCTGAACATGACATGGAAATATAGTGAGAATTAAATCTCAGTAAGTTCAACAATAAATCATCATCAATATAGCTCATCAAATCATGTTCATCTGTATAAACTATAGCAAATATCTTTGGTCACATGAATGCACTATATCTATGCACAAGAGAATCATACAATAATGACATGTTTGACAAGATTAATTATTTTCAGAATATCATATGATGACTATCAATTTATTCTCATATCAAGCTACCTTGGTCAAGGTGAGTATTTTCTACTCTCTGGAACAGGCTTTTCTCGCTCCGTCTGACATTGCACACTTTCTCTTTCTTTTCTCATTAGCATAATCATAATTGTTGGTGGGGCTTCCCCTACTGGTGCACCACACAGATTGCCATGTGACCATACTCATTTCTTTTCTTTTCACCATAATTGCCAAAAATATGCTTTCAATAACAAATATGTTCATCAAAATATAATTATTACCAAAAATCATTGGTAATCATGCCATGAACATAACCATTTCAAATATCACTTTATAAAATATTTGCATGTTAAAATTTCAAACTTAAGATGGTAAGAAGTTTATACAATGGCATTGGCTATGGCATATACTAGTCATTTATTATTTTCATTTATAAGATTCTTCTTCTTTTTAAAATAATAATTTTATTTCTTTATTTTCTTAATGCAGGTTTTCATCCTATCTGACCTTCTCTTACTAATCAGAGCATAACTCCCTCAATTTAACTCTGATGTAGGTGATCTTGGTGTCAAGTTAAATATAAAATAATTCTCTAAAACTAATATGTTGAACAATTTAGCGAAATATTAAGAAATCAAGGTGATATTACTCCATCAAAGTGCATGTTATTTCTTCTCAGGTAGGTTCTGACCTCTACCTACTAATCTGTCCATCTCTCGCTCATAAGAATTCCCAATTAAGTGATTCCAGTGGCTAAAAATCCGCGACACATATAGAAATAATTTTTATGTTAATCTTTTATTTTAATTCCCTACATAATGTTGCCAGAAATTAAAACACAGAAGCTATCATAAAATATTCTTCCGTGATTAACCAATTTCGGACCACTGCATACTAATCGGACCATATTTACCTTATACGGACTCCAAATTGAGTGATTCTAGTGGTTACAAATCCATGACACATATATATATATAATTATTATGTAAACCATTTATTTTAATTGCCTACAAAATGTTCCCAAAAATTAAAACACAGAAGTTATCCTAACATATTCTTCTCTAATTAACCATTTTCTGACCACTGCTTACTAATCGGATCAAATCTACCTCATACGGACTCCGAATAGAGTGATTCTAGTAGCTAAAAATCCGTGACACATATATATATATAATTATTATGTTAACCATTTATTTTAATTCCCTACAGAATCTTCCCAAGAATTAAAACACAGAAGCTATCCTAACATATTCTTCCCTAATTAACCATTTTCTTACCACTACTTACTAATCGGACCATATCTACCTCATATGGACTCCCAATTGAGTGATTCTAGTGGATAAAATCCGTGAGACATAGATCTACATTTTTCATGTTAACCATTTGTTTTAATTCCTTACTGATTCTTCCTAGAATTTTAAAAATAAAAGCTCAAAATTTTGCCAACCATAGCCATACCTATGCAGAATTATCTACACCAGCCTAAGTATTCAAACATACATAATATGTAACATGATATAGTAACATCCATGACCAATCATCAAAGTTCTATGATCAAAATCTCATATAAATATTACAAGTTTCAAATCTTTTCTTCAAAAAGAAATATTGTTAAATTTACCTTGAGCATTTAGTCCTCTAGACTTCTCCTTCCTCTTTCTTCCTTTCTTCCTCTCCTTTCCTCACACTACCATGCTTTTATTTTTCCTCTTCTTCACTTGGACAAAAATTCTAATGTTATAAGGGTGGGTTTTGCTTATATAGACTATTAAATAATTCACCTTTCATAATCATGGGTCTACCTTGTCACAATTAAGATGCACTTGGTTGAATTTTTTGGAAAACAAACTACTCATGTTCTTGTCTTCCTCTTCCTTAGTCAAGATATGCATAGGAAAAGGAGATTTGTATTTTGAAAATTATAATAATATGTTCTTAATATAAGGGACAAGGTCCCTTTGATTTAGGGATTCATTTCCTTTTTCTTTTATCTTAATCAATTATGATAAGTTTGACTTTTTAGGTGGCTAATTTCTAACCCTTGAATCTTCCTTGCTTAGCTAAAATTATTTGTGTAGGATAAAGATGTTTTGTCATAATGCTATGTTATATTACCCACTTGCTAAAATTATGAGTGTAGGATATAGATGTTTTGTCCTAATGCCAAGTATTATCATACTACTTGCTAAAATTATGAATATAGGATATCACACCACTTGCTAAATTTTTGTCTTAATGCCATGTCACCTAATCTTGATTACACTATTATTTCATCACTTTATTTTGTTTTTATTTTTATTTTTCCTCTTGAGTTTGGGCTCATTCTTGCCCATTTTCTTTACTTTGGTTAAAATTCTACCTTTCATAATGGGCTTAGTCACATTTTCATAATTTTTGGGATATCGGTCCAATTTCTATATCCTAGTCCAAGTCTAAGTTTTATTTCTTCCTTGGGCTATCCTATGTGAAGTAGAAAAACTCTATATGAAGTGTCCATAGGTGAAAGCTCAATTAATGAGCGGAGATACTAAACTTAGTAACTTTAAATCTTAAATTAGGAAAAATTAACCTAATCTAATCTTCTTGAAATTTTAATACCTTTACTTTACAAAAATTTATCTTCCTTACCAAAGAATCTCACCTTTCTTTAGTACATTTATTTCTAATTTTTTTCTCTTAGATTTTCTCTCTTTACCTATTCCATTATTGTTAGAACATTTCTATGCATACACGTAAGGTGAAGAATTTCTAAGGATTATATTTCTTTAGATATCTAAAAATTTTCTAATAAATTTTATTTCCTTAATTAAATATTTATGTACCTTTATCAATAAAAGAAAAGAAATTAGGGATGTTACTTTGAATACATGAAACGAAATTAGGGATGTTATATTTCTCTCCCCCTAAAAGAAATTTTTTCTCTGAAAATTTCAGAAATCACCTAAGAATAATTTTGGATATTTCTTCCTCATGACTCCTTCTAACTCTCAAGTTGCTTCTTCCGGAATCAAACCTTCCCATAACACCTTAACCACGGGAATAGTTTTGTTCTGTAATTGCCTCACGTCAGTGTCCAATATAGATTCTGGTACTAGTGGGTATATCATGTTCTCTTTTATTTGTATTGGTTCATCTCGTATCACATGTGTGGAGTCTGGATGATACTTCCAGAGCTGTGATACATGGAAAACAGTATGCAAGTTGGACAAATTAGGTGGGAGAGCAACTTGATATGCTGACGTCCTTACTTTCTTCAAAATTTGGTAGGGTCCCAAAAATCGCGAATTTAGCTTTTTGGTCTTGAGAGACATACCAACTCCAGTGGTCGGGGAAAGTTTTAGAAATACATGGTCTCGTTCCTCAAACTCTAGAGGTCTATGTCTTTTATCATAATAACTCTTTTGCCAACTCTGAGCTGTGAGTATTTTGTCTCGTATAATCCTAATTTATTCAGTGGTTTGTTGAACTAGATCAGGACCCAACCAATTTTTTTCTCCTACCTCAAACCAACATAGTGGAGATAGTCACTTTCTACCGTATAAAGCTTCATAGAGGGCCATCATAATACTAGAGTGATAGCTATTATTATAAGCAAACTCCACTAAAGGTAGGTATTTATCCCATCATTTACCTTGCTATATCACACATGCCCTAAACATATCTTCTAGGGTTTGAATGGTTTGTTCTGTCTGCCCATCAATCTAAGGATGGTAGGCAGTACTGAACTGCAACTGGATTCCAAAAGCTTCCTGCAATGCTTTCCAAAACCTTGACGTAAACCTCAGATCTCTATTTAAAATGATATTTAAGGGAATCCCATGTAGTCTAACTATTTCCTATACGTACAACTGGGCCAATTTATCCAGTGAATAGTTAATCTTTATGGGCAAAAAGTGAGCAAATTTGGTTAATCTGTCAACTATTACTCAGATAGAGTCATGTCTAACTAAAGTCTTCGGTAAGCCCATGACAAAGTCCATTGAAATACTATCCCATTTCCATTTAGGGATCTTAAGAGGTTGTAAAAATCCTGATGGCTTTTGATGCTCTACCTTCACCTTTTGACAAATTAGACATTTCGCCACAAACTTAGCAATGTCCTTTTTCATCCCTGGCCACCAATACAACATCTTTAAGTCCTGGTACATTTTAGTGGCTCCAAGATGGAATGAGTATTTACTCTGATGCACTTCCTGTAGGATTTTAGTATTCAACTCTCGGTGTTAAGGAACATAGACCCTTCTTTGGTACATGAATACTCCATCTTCTGAAACAGAAAAATCATCCTGATCATTATGATCCCATAAGTATTGGTCGTGGCCTTGAGCCTCTTTAATCTGGGCTCTAACGTCAAACTCTATACTTAACCAATGG
The DNA here is from genome assembly GCA_037074535.1 of Gleditsia sinensis. Taxonomy (NCBI): domain Eukaryota; kingdom Viridiplantae; phylum Streptophyta; class Magnoliopsida; order Fabales; family Fabaceae; genus Gleditsia; species Gleditsia sinensis. The sequence goes on along the minus strand of CM073467.1, from coordinate 27,730,647 downwards.
ATGATTAGCTTCTTTGGATTAAGAGTAGTGGCTAGCTTCAAATTTCGAAACTCATATTGTATATGCATCTCATACACCATCATTTGACCCATGTGCAGAGATTTTCGACTCAAGGAATCTGCTACAACATTCGCCTTTCCTGAATGATACTTTATCTCAAACCTGTAGTCATTGAGAAATTCTAACCATCTTCGTTGCCTCATATTTAACTCCTTCAAAAAGAAATATTGTTAAACTTACCTTGAGTAATTAGTCTTCTAGACTTCTCCTTCCTCTTTCTTCCTTTCTTCCTCTCCTTTCCTTACTCTACCTTGCTTTTATTTTTCCTCTCCTTCACTTGGACAAAAATTCTAATGTTATAAGGGTGGGTTTTGCTTATATAGACTATCAAATAATTCACCTTTCATAATCATGGGTCTACCTTATCACAATTTAGATGCACTTGGTTGAATTTTTTGGAAAACAAACAACTCTTGTTCTTGTCTTCCTCTTCCTTAGTCAAGATATGCATAGGAAAAGGAGATTTTTATTTTGAAAATTATGATAATATGTTCTTAAGATAAGGGACAAGGTCCCTTTGATTTAGGGATTCAAATCCTTTTTCTTTTGTCTTAATCAATTATGATAGGTTTTCCTTTTTAAGTGGTCAATTTCCAACCCTTGAATCTTCCTTGCTTAGCTACAATTATTTGTGTAGGATAAGGATGTTTTGTCATAATGCTATGTATTATTACCCACTTGCTAAAATTATGAGTGTAGGATATAGATGTTTTGTCCTAATGCCATGTATTATCGTACCACTTGCTAAAATTATGAATGTAGGATATCACACCACTTGCTAAATTTTTGTCTTAATGCCATGTCAACTAATCTTGATTACACCATTATTTCATCACTTTATTTTATTTTTATTTTTATTTTTCCTCTTCGGTTTGGGCTCATTCTTGCCCATTTTCTTTACTTTGGTTAAAATTCTACCTTCCATAATGGGCTTAGTCACATTTTCATGATTTTTGGGCTACCGGTCCAATTTCTATATCCTAGTCCAAGTCTAAGTTTTATTTATTCCTTGGGCTATCCTATGTGAAGTAGAAAAACTCTATATGAAGTGTCCATAGGTGAAAACCCAATTTATGGGTGGAGATACTAAACTTAGTAACTTTTGCTCTTAAATTAAGAAAAATTACCCTAATCCGATCTTCTTGAAATTTTAAGACCTTTACTTACTTTACAAAAATTTATCTTCCTTACCCAAGAATTTCACCATTCTTTAGTATATTTATTTCTAATTTTTCCTCTTAGGTTTTCTCTCTTTACCTATTCCATTAATGTTAGAACATTTCTATGCATACACGTAAGGTGAAGAATTTCTAAGGATTATATTTCCTTAGATATCTAAAAATTGTCTAATAAACTTTATTTCCTTAATTAAATATTTATGTACCTTTATCAATAAAAGAAACGAAATTAGGGATGTTACAAATGTTACAAATTTCAAAACTTTTCAAAAAAAAATATTGTTAAACCTACATAAGGATCTCCCATGCTCACTTAGTGAATTCGTTTTCTTGTTTACTCTTGAAGAAAGTTGCAAGATTCCTCCCTTCCCTTAGCTCTTGTAGCAGCTTAAATAAGAGAAGGAGTGTGAGTTTTTTGAACCTTAAGAATGAAAAGAAAATATGTATTCAAGTAGAGATCTAGCTAACTTACCTTGAGCACTTAGTCCTCTACACTTCTCCTTCATCTTTCTTCCTCTCTTCATCTCCTTTCCTCACTCTACCTTGCTTATGTTTTTCCTCTCCCATACTTTGACAAAATTCTAATGTTATAAGGGTGAGTTTTACTTAAAATAGACTATCAAATAATTCACCTTTCATGATCATGGGTCTACCTTATCACAATTAGGATGCACTTAGTTGATTTTTGGAAAACAAACAACTCATGTTCTTGTCTTCCTCTTCCTTAGTGAAGATATGCATAGGGAAAGGAGATTTGTATTTTGAAAATTATGATAATATGTTATTAAGACAAGGAACAGGTCCCTTTGATTTAGACATTCATTTCCTTTTTCTTTTGTCTTAATCAAGTATGATAGGTTTGCCTTTCTAAGTGGTAAGTTTCTAGCCCTTGAATCTCCTTGACTTGGATGAAATTATTTGTGTGAGATAGGAATGTTTTGTCCTAATGCCATGTATTATAATACCACTTGCTAAAATTATGAGTGTATGATATAGATGTTTTGTCCTAATGCCTTGTATTATCATACCACTTGCTAAGTTTTTATTTTAATGCCATGTAACCGAATCTTTATTATTATTACACTATTATTTCATCACATGATTTATTTTATTTTATTTTTCCTCTTGGATTTGGGCTCATTCCTACCCATTTCCTTTGCTTTGGATAAAATTCTACCTTTCTTGGAGGGCTTGGTCACATTTTCATAATTTTTGGGTTATCGATCCAACTTCTATATCCTAGTCCAAGTCTATATTTTATTTCTTACTTAAGTTATCCAATGGACTAGCTATAAACTTATGTGAAGTGGAAAAAATCTATATGAAGTGTCCATAGGTGAAAGCCCAATTTATGGGTAAAGATTTTAAACTTAGTAACTCTAGTTCTTGAATTAGGAAAAATTACCCTAATCCAATGTTCTTGAAATTTTATGACCTTTACTTGTTTCTAAATATTTATCTTCCTTATCCAAGAATTTTTCATCTCTTTAGTATGTTATTTCTAATTATTTTTCCTATTAGGTTTTCCCTCTTTATTTGTTCTCTTAATGTTAGAAACATTTTCTATGCATATACATAAGGTGAAGAATTTCTAAGGATTATATTTCCTTAGATATATAAAATATTGTCTAATAAATTTTATTTCCTTAATTAAATATTTATGTACTTTTATCAATAAAAGAAATGAAATTAGGGATGTTACATATTCAGTAATGCGACGAAGAGTGTTACAGTAATTTATATGAGTAGTGTTATTTATAAAGATAATAATGGATTAGAACTTGTAAAATATTGTATATGTAAGATAAATCTTTAGTTGTTAAGTCTAATAAGGTTGAGTAAATGGATTGAACATGGATATAGATTATATTGAGTGTAGATAGACTTTAATGAAGCATAGTCTGTTATGGATGATTTATTCTACATGTTATAGTAGTATTTTTACTCGCTGAGTTGTGTGACTCATTCCCCTCTCTTTCCCCATGTTTCATACAAAGTTAAATTTAGAGTAGTGGAGCAAAAGTGCTTCGAAGATAAATCATTCTTGGTGAGCCCAAATATGTTCTTGGGCTTGAATTTAATTGATTATCTATCTATTTGTTAGAAATTTAGAGTTGCTCTATTACCACAAATAGGATCTTCATTTCTAGTGTGCATTGATAGGATTATTTATGAAATGTTTAATTAATTATGAACAAATCTCTTGATGTATTTAAAAATTGGAACTTGAGAAAAATGATAGATGATATTGCCAATATGAGTATTAATTTTAGTAATATTCATTAATTTTTTGTAGTTAGATCTTGATTTATGTTTTAAATAAAACTAAATTTTCAATCGTGTTTGATTGTTTTAAAAATGTAAGCTTTTAATTCTTAAAATTCACAATAAGCTCCCTTTAGGTAGGTTTATGAAGTGAGGAAAACTATCATTTTGTGCTGATCACGTGCTAAAAAATCTAAGCCATGACAAAATACACCTTTATTGTGTAAGCAAGTTGTGTGATCTATGTGAGTGTGTTCAAAATTGTTCTGAGTAACTTATTGGATTGGACAATACTAACAACTAATTATTTGATTGGTTTTTAAATTTTCATAGCTTTTGAAAAATGGAAATTTTTTAATTATGTGTGAATACTAACTCATAATGAAATTTACATTTTAGTTAAAAATTTTGAAAATTTTGAGCACCTAACCTTTGGCGATTGACTTATTTAACACTTTAAAAAGGTTTATGCGACTCAAATATATGATCTTATAGGACTTTAGAACTTATTTGATTGTTGCTTATTAAAGTAAAATTCTACATTAACACCTCATTTAGATGATGATTTATACATTATTGGATAGATTAAGCTTTTCAAGCCTACCTACAAATTATTATATCCTTAGTTCCCCTATTTTAAGCATAATTGAACTTTTTCTTTCATACTCATATTTTTACCCATAAAAATTGAAATGATATCCTTATAATTTTACTTTATTCACTTATATTCATGATTATTATTGAAAACTGTATTAAGAGATTTATTGTTAAAGGGTGAAAGGGTAGAGCGTGTAAAGAAAGTAAAAAAGGAATAAGAAAGATGAAATTCAAAAATTATAAATAAAATAAAAATAATTATATGAATGAGCAAAAAAGGAAAAGAATTCAGAAAAGAAAAAGGAAAATTGAAGAAGAAAAAATGTGAATTAGTGATAGAAAAAAGAGAGAAGAAAAAAAGTTTGGGGAAATATCCCCTAAATACTTAAAGAAGCTCAAAAAAAGGACTTAGAATAATTATGTGTGATTATATGATTTGAGCATAAATTAATATCATTTATTCTACCTTAAACCCAGCCGCATTACAAGTTTAAATAGTATTTAGACATTAGTGAAGAGTGACATAAAAAATAAATCTATGGAACTCCTAAAAATTCTAATATATAGAGATATACACTTAAAGTTTTAGGTTGCATAAACTCATCTAGGATCAAGGGGTTAAGTATCATAAGGTTATTTACACACACTATTAGGATTCAAATGGGTGAAATATAAATTGCATTTGAGTTAAATTTATACATTACTACAAATTTTGAAGTTTTTCCTAAGCTATAAATTCTTTAAAATCTCTTAGGAAAAATTTATTAAGTCAACAAAACATGGATTTCAAAGCATAATTTTAAGTGTTTTCGTTTTATTATTTAGCTTGACAACAAGCAAAACACTAAGTTTGGAGGTATTTGATGAGATGATTTTATGCTCATAAATTAGATACCTTTAACTTAGAAATTTGTTAGTTTTTTAGTAAATTAGGTTAGAATTATATTTGATTTCTTGTTTGCTTTTATAGCTTGATAGAATAGCCAGTGTCATAATCGAGAGGCCATTGTCGCAATGCTAAGTCAATAAGTCAGTTTTTAATTAGAGTTTGATTTGGACTGATGGTGCGCACTGTCGCAGGTGCACCCAAATTAATACCTTACCTCAAAACTAACCTGTAGTAGTGGGAGTAAGGGTCGATCCCACAGAGACTGGAATTACCTTATGTGATTAAAAGGGGGGAATTGATAATCGCAAATTAAGTAAAGTAAACAATAATGAAAATAAATAAGCGAAAGTGATTAATGATAAAGACGCTGGTTTCGGTTGGTATCCACCGTCAAGGGATTACATTGATCATCAACAGTATAATCAATCTGTAAATGAACATCTATCATTGGGGTTTTAACCCCGTTTCTCCTTAAGCCTAGCAAATTAATGACAATTGCACTAATAAAACCCTAATCAACAAGCCATCTTTTAGCACATCGGTAAAATATAACTTGTTAACCGCATGAAGAACTAGAGAAACTGACAGAGCTAAACAAATATAAACACATCGGCTATATCTAATTTAGTCAATCATTCATCATAGGTTCAATGATTTATAATCCAAAACCCTCAAACCTATTTGCCTCACGAATCACAAAATTAAAGACTTTGTTCAAAACACAATTCAGCAATATATTAAAACAGACGAAATACTAGTAGGCCTCCTAGCAATCACATGAATAATCATTAAGAATAAGAACAGATGAACAATCAATATTCAAAACAAATTGAAATAATAACATCAAATCCACATCTCACAATGTAATAAAATCCCTTGAGGTTTCAACCTACCTCAACCAACTAAAGAGAATTAGCAACAGAGGGCCATAAGATAAACAAAAGAAGAATTGAAGAATGTAGATGAAGAATTGGGTGAAGAATTGGATTCCGAATTGGCTCCCTTCTCTGCTTGTTTTGCTCCCTTTTTATAGATTAACTCCTACTAATTGATGTAGGAATGTTTCTAGGTCAAATTTTGACCTATCGGGCTTCAATTGGAGTAAAAAAAACCCTTAAAATCGCGAATTCAACGACCTGGTGCTATGGCGGGCGCCGCGGCGCTCAAGTGGAGCACCACGGCGCTGCGGGGAATCAGGGACGGGGTGCCGCGGCGCTCACTTGCAAGGAATTCATCTAAATTGAAGGAGATATGATAAAATTAGTGACCAAATGTCAGAATTCATCTTGCTGCACTGTGATTTTGATTGGCAAGCTCTGTAAGGCTATGAAATCTCCAAACATTGATCAAGTGTTCAACATAAACGTTGTAGCTTATTGTGTTATCTTTTCATAGCCACTTGAATCACTTTGATTGGATTTCATAAGAGAGCAATATGCTCAAAACAGTACTGAAAGGTCTGGAATCGCTATAATGTAGCATTTTTCCATGAATTTCTTATCTTTTTCTTCCATTTTCTTCTTCATTTGTTCCTACAACACAAAGCACAAAACTAAGATAATTCCTAATTATATTTTACTTAAATGAAACAAAAGGTAAGCATAATGGTATTAAAATCATGCTTAATTATGATCACATCAACTGAATAACCTTGAAAAGGGACCTTAGGCTCTAAAATAAATAACTTGGGAGATGCAAAATGAAGTGAAGAAGATATTTGACTTAGAGAAGGAAGACCACAGCTCCAACTCCATTGCCTCTTTCTGTTGACTTTAGATATTTTATTTTTATTTTGAGATGATTTTGTTCCTAGTTATGAAATAATTTTATTTTCTAAGCTACAACCCAGCCTAATTATAAACCTTTGAATTTTCCAAATCAATTTAATTGAAGAACTATTTTTTTTGATTAAGTTACTATATTGTTCTTAGTACTTCTAGTTAACTGAACACTAATTTATGATGCACTAATCATAATGACGCTGGAGGTGATTTGAGTGTCTAGTTCATTATATATGAATCATGGATTGCATGTGAGGCAGGGTTACAATTGCATGGTCTATGCAGTCTTGATTAAGTGCCATTAATGTTAATGAGTTTTTGTTTGTTTAATTCACATAGGAAAATAATGGATCGGCTTACAAAGATATTTCTTTTTGAACTTGGGAAAGGCTAGTGGATAAATTAAGATAACTTAATTATTAATTAGATTTTAATTTCTAGGTTAAAAAGATTAGGGAGTTAAGGAGAATTAATTATGGTGAAATAAGAAACTCTAGAACTTTGACTAATTGATTTTCCTGAGTTAACTTACTTTCTGCTACTTTTGCTATTTTTATTTTATTTTCCACTTTCTCATAAAATAAATTTTTTGGATTATTCAATTAGAATTAGGAAAATAGATGGGCAGCAATTAATAACGCCAATTCCCGTGGAAATGATACTCTTCACTCCTATAGAATTTTATCACTTGATAGTGATAATGTACACTTGCACTTAAACGAATATTTAATTTATGTGTATCACTATTATACTTTACACCCTTTTTCCAAGGCAAAAGTGATCACAGTTAGGTTTCATAACAAGGCTAAGGGTTTCCTTGAAATCAAACCCTTCTCTTTGGTGAAATCCCTTTATGGATCCATCTGAATCCATTTTGTTATAATACCTATTTACAACCTATGTTTTTCCTGTGTCAAGGTAAATCCACAAGTGTCCATGTATTATTATTTAATAAAGCCTTGTATTCATCTTCCATTTCCTACTTCCATTTAGGGCTACTCAAATCTTCTATAATTGTGTTATTTTTTGCAAGAAAAATTCTAGGCTTGAAGACCTAGGCTTAGCTTTGGTCACCATATTATGTAAAGGAGCTCACACGCCTTGACTTAGTTTCTTCCACCTATCTTAGGTAAAACCTCAATAGTTACTATTCTTTAAATTATTTCAAAAGATCTAGAAACAATATCATTAGTATTTTGATCAATATCGCTAGTATTCTGCCTATTGGAAACAAAACTAGGCTTGGGCAATTATATAGGAAATTGACAAGGAACATGTTTTTGTGAAATAGCAGAAGAAATGGGAAACAATGAAGTATAATGTAAGTAATTTTCATGAAACATGATAAGTCTAGACACTTAAACAATTCCTTTAAAATCATGGCATTTATAGCCTTCGAGACAGTTGCTTATACCAAAAAAATGAATTAAGAAGACCTATAGTCTATTTTATGCTTATTGTAAGGCCTAATGAGAGGGTAACATTCACATACAAAGATTTAATAAAACTTATAGTCTAGTCTTTTATGAAATAACACCTCAAAAAAGGATTAATTATTAAGCACTGGAATTGATAACCTATTAATAAGGTATATAGTAGTAGAGTTGACAACTCTATCAAATAATGACTATTAACCATTCTCATCATATCTCTTCTTTCATAGTCAAGGTGAGCATCCTTTTCTCGCTCTTCTCATATCTTATCAGGCCAACATTATGTCCCATCAGTCATAGCAACATCTGATCGGGCCAACACTAATCTCATCAAACAAGTTCTCATATAACATATTTGTGAAGATGGTGTACCCTATCTGATACACCGCAACAAAAAGCCATATGATCGTTCTCTTTTTTTTTCACATTAATAGCCAAGATATGATTTTTAAGAAATATGGCCAATATGCCCACATGAAAAATTTTCATCAAGGCACAATCATTTCAAATTTCATTTATAAAATATAACCATGCCATGAATTTCACTTCCAAAAACATAATCATTTTCAAATATCACTTCATAAAATATTTTCATGTCAAAATCACACACTTAGAATGGTGAAGAATTCATGCAATGGCAATGGCTAGGACTTAAATTAAGACTTATCCAATACTCTTTCATTTTTAACTTAAAATGATTCTTATTCTTTCTTAATTTTATTATATTTCTTTATTTTCTTCTATTCTTTGACACCTTTTTATTTTGAAATCACACACACACACACACACACAGATATATATATATATATATATATATATATATATATATATATATATATATATCTTCATATACTTTCTATCCATTAGTCCCTCAAAATTTTAGTACTCCTTTTTATTAAACGTTTCCACCCATTTAAGTTTTAAGGCCCAAAAGACGAATCAAACCTTTTGTAACTTTTGATTCATATCTCTTTCATTTGGACTCCAAATTAAGTTATTCTAGAGCCTATGGAAAGATAACATAGAAATCTAAAACTTTCATGTTAATAATTTTGGCCAAAACCCGCGAAATCTAGGTGTTATTGAGCCCTCAAATTCATTGTTATTTCACCTCATTGGGTTCTCACATTTTCTTACTATTTGAGCCATATCTACCTCATATTAACTCCAAATTAGATGATTCCATTGGCATAAACTCCATAAGACATATATCTACATTTTTTATGTTAAAAAATTCTTTTAATTTCTTCTAGAGGCTTCCCAAAAATTAGAACACAAAAGCTATCTTCTCTACTATCCTAGATTCTACCCCTTTTTTACTGCATTAGCCTATTTTATTATCTTCTTGAAATCTTGTTTAGGCATTATTAATCTCCAAAATTCTAATTAATAAAATCCCTAATCTCTAAGGTTTTAGCTATAAATCTTACTTATTACAACATATTCCATCATCCACTTCTTCCAAAAATAGGATCTAATAAAGCAACATCAAGAATGCCCTAAACCAAAATTTACCCAAAGTTTTTCCTAGATCTCAAGTCCTCATTCATTATATCGAACATAGCCTTCTTACATCATATTTATGATAGCCAAATCAATTAAGATAGGCATTATAACAACCCTAGGATTTTTGCCACCCATAGCCAAGAACCATGTAAAAATTCAAACTAACCTAAGTAAGCATAAAACTATTAGATGCAAGATTTACATGTAGCATGATATAGAGACATCCATGGCCAATCATCAAAGTATCAAATATTAAAAATTTCGTCATAGTTCTAAGATCAAAATATCATATAAATGTTACAAATTTCAAAGATTTTCTTCAAAAAGATATATTGTTAAACCTACCTATAAATCTTCCTAGCTTTCTTAGCCTAGCTTCTCCGCTTTCCTTTCTTCTTTGATGTGGTGAAACTCCTTCTCCTTCTTGCTGTTCTAACAGTAATCTCTAGGGGAATGAGTGAATTCTAGGTGCTAAGTGTAACATCCCTAATTTTGTTTCTTTTATTAATAGATGTACATAAATATTTAAGGAAATAAAACTTATTAAACAATTTTTTTTGATATCTAAGAAAATATAAGCCTTAGAAATTCTTCACCTTATGTGTATGCATAGAAAATGTTTCTAACATTAATGGAATAGGTAAGGAGAGAAAACCAAATAGGAAAAAAAATTAGAAATAACATCCTAAAGATAGGCAAAATTCATAGGTAAAGAAGATAAATTTTTTTGGAAGTAAGTAAAGATTTAAATGTTCAAGAAGATTGAATTATGGTACTTTTTCCTAATTCAAGAGTTAGAGTTACTAAGTTTAACATCTCCACCCGTACATTGGGCCTTCACTTATGGACACTGCACAGAGTTTGTTCTTCCACTTCAGATGAGTTTCTAGCAAGCCAATTGGATAACTCAAACAAGAGATGTAGCATAGATTTGGATTAAGATATAGAAGTTCGATCGATAGTCCAAAAATGATTAAAATGTGAGCAAGCCCTCCATGAGATGTAGAATTTCAGCCAAAGTAAAGGAAATCGGCAAGAATGAGCCCAAATCCAAAAGAAAATAAATAAATCATGTGATGAAATAATAGTGTAATAATAATAAAGATTAGGTCACATGGCATTAAGACAAAAATTCAGCAAGTGGTGTGATAATATCTATATCCTACATTCATAATTTTAGCAAGTGGTATAATAATACATGGCATTAGGACAAAATATCTATATCCTACACTCATAATTTTAGCAAGTGGTAAAATAATACATGACAATAGGAAAAAACATTCCTATTCTACACAAATAATTTTACCTAAGCAAGGGAGATTCAAGGGCTAGAAACTTGCCACTTAGAAAGGCAAACCTATCATACTTGTGTGAGGCAAAAGAAAAATTAAATGAATCCCGAAATCAAAGGGACCTTGTCCCTTATCTTAAGAACATTTTATCATAATTTTCAAAATACAAATCTTCTTTTGCTATGCATATCTTGACTAAGGGAGAGGAAGACAAGAATATGAGTTGTCTTTCCTCAAAAAGCAACCAAGTGCATCCTAATTGTGATAAGGTAGATCCATGATTATGAAAGAAGGATCACTTGATAGTTTATTTAAGCGAGAACCACCCTTATAACATTATAATTTCGTCCATGTGAGGGAGAGGAGAAATAAAAGCAAGGTAGAGTGAGGAAAGGAGAGAAAGAGAGGAGAAGAGAAGAAGGAAGAAGAAAGAAAAGCCTAGATGACTTAGTACTCAAGGTAAGTTAGCTTAATCTCCATTTGAATCCATCTTTTATCTTTATCCTTGGGGTTCAAAACTCATCTTCCTTCTCTTATTCAAGTTATTGGAAAAGCTAAAAGAAGGGAGGAATCTTGCCACTTTCATCAAGAGGAAACAAGAAAAAGAAAAGTTTTGAAATTAGAAACATTTATATAGGATTTTGATCCAAGAACTTTGATGAAATTTACAATATTTGTTACTTTTATGATTGACCATGGATGTTGCTATATTATGTTACATGTTGATCTTGTATGTGATGTATGTTTGAATATTTAGGTTAGTGTGGAAAGTTCTGCATAGGTATGGCTATGGGTGGCAAAATTTTAAGATTTTTATGTTGCTATTTTGTACATTTAAAAGTGGTGAAAAATTGATGGAATATGATTAGATGTAAATTAGGAAGAAAATGGAAGAGGACATAATAAAATGATGAACTAAAACATTAGAAAAGGTCTGGTTAGGAAACTAGATTTTGGAGTAACTAGGGAAGCTTTTATTTTTCAAATTTTGGGAAGCATCGGTTACGAATTAAAAGAAATGGTTAACATGAAAAATATAGATATATGTATCACGAATTTTAAGCCACTAGAATCACTCAATTTAGGGTCCATATGAGGTAGATATGGTCAGATTCGTGAGAAGTGGTCAGAAAATGGTTAACTAGGGAAGAATCTGTTATGAAAGCTTCTATGTTTGAATTTATAGGAAAATTATGTAGGGAATTGAAATAATTGGTTAACATAAAACATATAGATATATGTCTCACATAAATTTAGCCACTAGAATCACTCAATGTGGAGTTTATATGAGGGAGATATGGTTAGATTAGTAAGTAGAGGTCAGAACTTACTCGAGAAGAAATATCTTTTAAATTGAGGGAGTAATATCACCAAGCTTCCTTAATATTTTGCTAAAATGTTCAACATAATAGTTTTATATAATTATTTTATCTTTTAAATGAAACCAAGTTCACTTAATTTGGAGTTAAAATGAGGGGGTTACGCTTTAACTAGTGAGAGAATGTCAGGCAGGACGAAAACTTGCATTAGGGAGTAACACAACATAGCGTATGGCCATGTTCCAAGGCACGGCCAGGTCATGTTCGGTGCTTAAAAGGGCATTTAAAAGCCTAAAGCATGGCTATTTTATGGGAAATGGCCAAGTCATGTTACATGATATGTTTAGGTCATGTTGGAAGCTGGTAAAACTTATTTTCAACATTTTTCTACCATAAATGAACCTCATTAACTATAGGATAATAATAGAAACCAAATTGATGAAGAATGCCTATTAAATTTGTGAGAATATGTGTTAGAAATGATATAAGTAGAAAAGTGACTAGAGGCTAAGCATAAAGAAAATGAAGAGATAAAAATAATATTTAAAAAAAAAAGAATCTTATAAACGAAAATAATATATGACTAGAGTATACCATAGCCATTGCCATTGCATGAACTCCTTACCATCTTAAGTGTGTAATTTTGACATGAAAATATTTTATAATTTATATTTGAAACGATTATGTTCATGTCATGATTACCAATGATTTTTGGAAATGATTATATTTTGATGAAAAATTATGGCATGTGAGTATAATGAACATACTTGTTATTGAAATCACATTTTTGGCTATTAATGTGAAAAGCAAAGAAAAGAAAAGATATG